>JAZHYW010019686.1:0-191960 GCA_037355805.1 Ixodes ricinus | reverse complement strand
TGCCACACTTATATGACAAGAAAAGTCCACACGATCGGCAACTCGCCCGCTCCACCTGTGAAGCCGAACACTCACGAGACACTGACCTAATGCAACTTTGTAGGGACGATTATTCAAAGTAATTTCGGGTTGCACGGTTGGACGAACAGATCTAGAGTGGCTTCAGGACGGTCGGATACGAATGCAGGCTCTAAATGAGGTCATTGCCACACTTATATGACAAGAAAAGTCCACACGATCGGCAACTCGCCCGCTCCACCTGTGAAGCCGAACACTCACGAGACACTGACCTAATGCAACTTTGTAGGGACGATTATTCAAAGTACTTTCGGGATGCACGGTTGGACGAACAGATCTAGAGTGGCTTCAGGACGGTCGGATACGAATGCAGGCTCTAAATGAGGTCATTGCCACACTTATATGACAAGAAAAGTCCACACGATCGGCAACTCGCCCGCTCCACCTGTGAAGCCGAACACTCACGAGACACTGACCTAATGCAACTTTGTAGGGACGATTATTCAAAGTAATTTCGGGATGCACGGTTGGACGAACAGATCTAGAGTGGCTTCAGGACGGTCGGATACGAATGCAGGCTCTAAATGAGGTCATTGCCACACTTATATGACAAGAAAAGTCCACACGATCGGCAACTCGCCCGCTCCGCCTGTGAAGCCGAACACTCACGAGACACTGACCTAATGCAACTTTGTAGGGACGATTATTCAAAGTAATTTCGGGGTGCACGGTTGGACGAACAGATCTAGAGTGGCTTCAGGACGGTCGGATACGAATGCAGGCTCTAAATGAGGTCATTGCCACACTTATATGACAAGAAAAGTCCACACGATCGGCAACTCGCCCGCTCCGCCTGTGAAGCCGAACACTCACGAGACACTGACCTAATGCAACTTTGTAGGGACGATTATTCAAAGTACTTTCGGGATGCACGGTTGGACGAACAGATCTAGAGTGGCTTCAGGACGGTCGGATACGAATGCAGGCTCTAAATGAGGTCATTGCCACACTTATATGACAAGAAAAGTCCACACGATCGGCAACTCGCCCGCTCCGCCTGTGAAGCCGAACACTCACGAGACACTGACCTAATGCAACTTTGTAGGGACGATTATTCAAAGTAATTTCGGGATGCACGGTTGGACGAACAGATCTAGAGTGGCTTCAGGACGGTCGGATACGAATGCAGGCTCTAAATGAGGTCATTGCCACACTTATATGACAAGAAAAGTCCACACGATCGGCAACTCGCCCGCTCCACCTGTGAAGCCGAACACTCACGAGACACTGACCTAATGCAACTTTGTAGGGACGATTATTCAAAGTAATTTCGGGATGCACGGTTGGACGAACAGATCTAGAGTGGCTTCAGGACGGTCGGATACGAATGCAGGCTCTAAATGAGGTCATTGCCACACTTATATGACAAGAAAAGTCCACACGATCGGCAACTCGCCCGCTCCACCTGTGAAGCCGAACACTCACGAGACACTGACCTAATGCAACTTTGTAGGGACGATTATTCAAAGTAATTTCGGGATGCACGGTTGGACGAACAGATCTAGAGTGGCTTCAGGACGGTCGGATACGAATGCAGGCTCTAAATGAGGTCATTGCCACACTTATATGACAAGAAAAGTCCACACGATCGGCAACTCGCCCGCTCCACCTGTGAAGCCGAACACTCACGAGACACTGACCTAATGCAACTTTGTAGGGACGATTATTCAAAGTAATTTCGGGATGCACGGTTGGACGAACAGATCTAGAGTGGCTTCAGGACGGTCGGATACGAATGCAGGCTCTAAATGAGGTCATTGCCACACTTATATGACAAGAAAAGTCCACACGATCGGCAACTCGCCCGCTCCACCTGTGAAGCCGAACACTCACGAGACACTGACCTAATGCAACTTTGTAGGGACGATTATTCAAAGTAATTTCGGGATGCACGGTTGGACGAACAGATCTAGAGTGGCTTCAGGACGGTCGGATACGAATGCAGGCTCTAAATGAGGTCATTGCCACACTTATATGACAAGAAAAGTCCACACGATCGGCAACTCGCCCGCTCCACCTGTGAAGCCGAACACTCACGAGACACTGACCTAATGCAACTTTGTAGGGACGATTATTCAAAGTACTTTCGGGATGCACGGTTGGACGAACAGATCTAGAGTGGCTTCAGGACGGTCGGATACGAATGCAGGCTCTAAATGAGGTCATTGCCACACTTATATGACAAGAAAAGTCCACACGATCGGCAACTCGCCCGCTCCACCTGTGAAGCCGAACACTCACGAGACACTGACCTAATGCAACTTTGTAGGGACGATTATTCAAAGTAATTTCGGGGTGCACGGTTGGACGAACAGATCTAGAGTGGCTTCAGGACGGTCGGATACGAATGCAGGCTCTAAATGAGGTCATTGCCACACTTATATGACAAGAAAAGTCCACACGATCGGCAACTCGCCCGCTCCACCTGTGAAGCCGAACACTCACGAGACACTGACCTAATGCAACTTTGTAGGGACGATTATTCAAAGTAATTTCGGGATGCACGGTTGGACGAACAGATCTAGAGTGGCTTCAGGACGGTCGGATACGAATGCAGGCTCTAAATGAGGTCATTGCCACACTTATATGACAAGAAAAGTCCACACGATCGGCAACTCGCCCGCTCCACCTGTGAAGCCGAACACTCACGAGACACTGACCTAATGCAACTCTGTAGGGACGATTATTCAAAGTAATTTCGGGATGCACGGTTGGACGAACAGATCTAGAGTGGCTTCAGGACGGTCGGATACGAATGCAGGCTCTAAATGAGGTCATTGCCACACTTATATGACAAGAAAAGTCCACACGATCGGCAACTCGCCCGCTCCACCTGTGAAGCCGAACACTCACGAGACACTGACCTAATGCAACTTTGTAGGGACGATTATTCAAAGTACTTTCGGGATGCACGGTTGGACGAACAGATCTAGAGTGGCTTCAGGACGGTCGGATACGAATGCAGGCTCTAAATGAGGTCATTGCCACACTTATATGACAAGAAAAGTCCACACGATCGGCAACTCGCCCGCTCCACCTGTGAAGCCGAACACTCACGAGACACTGACCTAATGCAACTTTGTAGGGACGATTATTCAAAGTACTTTCGGGATGCACGGTTGGACGAACAGATCTAGAGTGGCTTCAGGACGGTCGGATACGAATGCAGGCTCTAAATGAGGTCATTGCCACACTTATATGACAAGAAAAGTCCACACGATCGGCAACTCGCCCGCTCCGCCTGTGAAGCCGAACACTCACGAGACACTGACCTAATGCAACTTTGTAGGGACGATTATTCAAAGTAATTTCGGGATGCACGGTTGGACGAACAGATCTAGAGTGGCTTCAGGACGGTCGGATACGAATGCAGGCTCTAAATGAGGTCATTGCCACACTTATATGACAAGAAAAGTCCACACGATCGGCAACTCGCCCGCTCCACCTGTGAAGCCGAACACTCACGAGACACTGACCTAATGCAACTTTGTAGGGACGATTATTCAAAGTAATTTCGGGATGCACGGTTGGACGAACAGATCTAGAGTGGCTTCAGGACGGTCGGATACGAATGCAGGCTCTAAATGAGGTCATTGCCACACTTATATGACAAGAAAAGTCCACACGATCGGCAACTCGCCCGCTCCACCTGTGAAGCCGAACACTCACGAGACACTGACCTAATGCAACTTGGTAGGGACGATTATTCAAAGTAATTTCGGGATGCACGGTTGGACGAACAGATCTAGAGCGGCTTCAGGACGGTCGGATACGAATGCAGGCTCTAAATGAGGTCATTGCCACACTTATATGACAAGAAAAGTCCACACGATCGGCAACTCGCCCGCTCCACCTGTGAAGCCGAACACTCACGAGACACTGACCTAATGCAACTTTGTAGGGACGATTATTCAAAGTAATTTCGGGATGCACGGTTGGACGAACAGATCTAGAGTGGCTTCAGGACGGTCGGATACGAATGCAGGCTCTAAATGAGGTCATTGCCACACTTATATGACAAGAAAAGTCCACACGATCGGCAACTCGCCCGCTCCACCTGTGAAGCCGAACACTCACGAGACACTGACCTAATGCAACTTTGTAGGGACGATTATTCAAAGTACTTTCGGGATGCACGGTTGGACGAACAGATCTAGAGTGGCTTCAGGACGGTCGGATACGAATGCAGGCTCTAAATGAGGTCATTGCCACACTTATATGACAAGAAAAGTCCACACGATCGGCAACTCGCCCGCTCCACCTGTGAAGCCGAACACTCACGAGACACTGACCTAATGCAACTTTGTAGGGACGATTATTCAAAGTAATTTCGGGATGCACGGTTGGACGAACAGATCTAGAGTGGCTTCAGGACGGTCGGATACGAATGCAGGCTCTAAATGAGGTCATTGCCACACTTATATGACAAGAAAAGTCCACACGATCGGCAACTCGCCCGCTCCACCTGTGAAGCCGAACACTCACGAGACACTGACCTAATGCAACTTTGTAGGGACGATTATTCAAAGTAATTTCGGGATGCACGGTTGGAGGAACAGATCTAGAGTGGCTTCAGGACGGTCGGATACGAATGCAGGCTCTAAATGAGGTCATTGCCACACTTATATGACAAGAAAAGTCCACACGATCGGCAACTCGCCCGCTCCACCTGTGAAGCCGAACACTCACGAGACACTGACCTAATGCAACTTTGTAGGGACGATTATTCAAAGTAATTTCGGGATGCACGGTTGGACGAACAGATCTAGAGTGGCTTCAGGACGGTCGGATACGAATGCAGGCTCTAAATGAGGTCATTGCCACACTTATATGACAAGAAAAGTCCACACGATCGGCAACTCGCCCGCTCCGCCTGTGAAGCCGAACACTCACGAGACACTGACCTAATGCAACTTGGTAGGGACGATTATTCAAAGTACTTTCGGGATGCACGGTTGGACGAACAGATCTAGAGCGGCTTCAGGACGGTCGGATACGAATGCAGGCTCTAAATGAGGTCATTGCCACACTTATATGACAAGAAAAGTCCACACGATCGGCAACTCGCCCGCTCCACCTGTGAAGCCGAACACTCACGAGACACTGACCTAATGCAACTTTGTAGGGACGATTATTCAAAGTAATTTCGGGATGCACGGTTGGACGAACAGATCTAGAGCGGCTTCAGGACGGTCGGATACGAATGCAGGCTCTAAATGAGGTCATTGCCACACTTATATGACAAGAAAAGTCCACACGATCGGCAACTCGCCCGCTCCACCTGTGAAGCCGAACACTCACGAGACACTGACCTAATGCAACTTTGTAGGGACGATTATTCAAAGTAATTTCGGGATGCACGGTTGGACGAACAGATCTAGAGTGGCTTCAGGACGGTCGGATACGAATGCAGGCTCTAAATGAGGTCATTGCCACACTTATATGACAAGAAAAGTCCACACGATCGGCAACTCGCCCGCTCCGCCTGTGAAGCCGAACACTCACGAGACACTGACCTAATGCAACTTTGTAGGGACGATTATTCAAAGTACTTTCGGGATGCACGGTTGGACGAACAGATCTAGAGTGGCTTCAGGACGGTCGGATACGAATGCAGGCTCTAAATGAGGTCATTGCCACACTTATATGACAAGAAAAGTCCACACGATCGGCAACTCGCCCGCTCCACCTGTGAAGCCGAACACTCACGAGACACTGACCTAATGCAACTTTGTAGGGACGATTATTCAAAGTAATTTCGGGATGCACGGTTGGACGAACAGATCTAGAGTGGCTTCAGGACGGTCGGATACGAATGCAGGCTCTAAATGAGGTCATTGCCACACTTATATGACAAGAAAAGTCCACACGATCGGCAACTCGCCCGCTCCGCCTGTGAAGCCGAACACTCACGAGACACTGACCTAATGCAACTTGGTAGGGACGATTATTCAAAGTACTTTCGGGATGCACGGTTGGACGAACAGATCTAGAGTGGCTTCAGGACGGTCGGATACGAATGCAGGCTCTAAATGAGGTCATTGCCACACTTATATGACAAGAAAAGTCCACACGATCGGCAACTCGCCCGCTCCGCCTGTGAAGCCGAACACTCACGAGACACTGACCTAATGCAACTTTGTAGGGACGATTATTCAAAGTAATTTCGGGATGCACGGTTGGACGAACAGATCTAGAGTGGCTTCAGGACGGTCGGATACGAATGCAGGCTCTAAATGAGGTCATTGCCACACTTATATGACAAGAAAAGTCCACACGATCGGCAACTCGCCCGCTCCACCTGTGAAGCCGAACACTCACGAGACACTGACCTAATGCAACTTTGTAGGGACGATTATTCAAAGTACTTTCGGGGTGCACGGTTGGACGAACAGATCTAGAGTGGCTTCAGGACGGTCGGATACGAATGCAGGCTCTAAATGAGGTCATTACCACACTTATATGACAAGAAAAGTCCACACGATCGGCAACTCGCCCGCTCCACCTGTGAAGCCGAACACTCACGAGACACTGACCTAATGCAACTTTGTAGGGACGATTATTCAAAGTAATTTCGGGATGCACGGTTGGACGAACAGATCTAGAGTGGCTTCAGGACGGTCGGATACGAATGCAGGCTCTAAATGAGGTCATTGCCACACTTATATGACAAGAAAAGTCCACACGATCGGCAACTCGCCCGCTCCGCCTGTGAAGCCGAACACTCACGAGACACTGACCTAATGCAACTTTGTAGGGACGATTATTCAAAGTAATTTCGGGATGCACGGTTGGACGAACAGATCTAGAGTGGCTTCAGGACGGTCGGATACGAATGCAGGCTCTAAATGAGGTCATTGCCACACTTATATGACAAGAAAAGTCCACACGATCGGCAACTCGCCCGCTCCACCTGTGAAGCCGAACACTCACGAGACACTGACCTAATGCAACTTTGTAGGGACGATTATTCAAAGTAATTTCGGGATGCACGGTTGGACGAACAGATCTAGAGTGGCTTCAGGACGGTCGGATACGAATGCAGGCTCTAAATGAGGTCATTGCCACACTTATATGACAAGAAAAGTCCATGACGATCGGCAACTCGCCCGCTCCGCCTGTGAAGCCGAACACTCACGAGACACTGACCTAATGCAACTTTGTAGGGACGATTATTCAAAGTAATTTCGGGATGCACGGTTGGACGAACAGATCTAGAGTGGCTTCAGGACGGTCGGATACGAATGCAGGCTCTAAATGAGGTCATTGCCACACTTATATGACAAGAAAAGTCCATGACGATCGGCAACTCGCCCGCTCCGCCTGTGAAGCCGAACACTCACGAGACACTGACCTAATGCAACTTTGTAGGGACGATTATTCAAAGTAATTTCGGGATGCACGGTTGGACGAACAGATCTAGAGTGGCTTCAGGACGGTCGGATACGAATGCAGGCTCTAAATGAGGTCATTGCCACACTTATATGACAAGAAAAGTCCTGCACGATCGGCAACTCGCCCGCTCCGCCTGTGAAGCCGAACACTCACGAGACACTGACCTAATGCAACTTTGTAGGGACGATTATTCAAAGTAATTTCGGGATGCACGGTTGGACGAACAGATCTAGAGTGGCTTCAGGACGGTCGGATACGAATGCAGGCTCTAAATGAGGTCATTGCCACACTTATATGACAAGAAAAGTCCACGACGATCGGCAACTCGCCCGCTCCGCCTGTGAAGCCGAACACTCACGAGACACTGACCTAATGCAACTTTGTAGGGACGATTATTCAAAGTAATTTCGGGATGCACGGTTGGACGAACAGATCTAGAGTGGCTTCAGGACGGTCGGATACGAATGCAGGCTCTAAATGAGGTCATTGCCACACTTATATGACAAGAAAAGTCCACACGATCGGCAACTCGCCCGCTCCGCCTGTGAAGCCGAACACTCACGAGACACTGACCTAATGCAACTTTGTAGGGACGATTATTCAAAGTAATTTCGGGGTGCACGGTTGGACGAACAGATCTAGAGTGGCTTCAGGACGGTCGGATACGAATGCAGGCTCTAAATGAGGTCATTGCCACACTTATATGACAAGAAAAGTCCACGACGATCGGCAACTCGCCCGCTCCGCCTGTGAAGCCGAACACTCACGAGACACTGACCTAATGCAACTTTGTAGGGACGATTATTCAAAGTACTTTCGGGATGCACGGTTGGACGAACAGATCTAGAGTGGCTTCAGGACGGTCGGATACGAATGCAGGCTCTAAATGAGGTCATTGCCACACTTATATGACAAGAAAAGTCCACACGATCGGCAACTCGCCCGCTCCACCTGTGAAGCCGAACACTCACGAGACACTGACCTAATGCAACTTTGTAGGGACGATTATTCAAAGTAATTTCGGGATGCACGGTTGGACGAACAGATCTAGAGTGGCTTCAGGACGGTCGGATACGAATGCAGGCTCTAAATGAGGTCATTGCCACACTTATATGACAAGAAAAGTCCACACGATCGGCAACTCGCCCGCTCCGCCTGTGAAGCCGAACACTCACGAGACACTGACCTAATGCAACTTTGTAGGGACGATTATTCAAAGTAATTTCGGGATGCACGGTTGGACGAACAGATCTAGAGTGGCTTCAGGACGGTCGGATACGAATGCAGGCTCTAAATGAGGTCATTGCCACACTTATATGACAAGAAAAGTCCACACGATCGGCAACTCGCCCGCTCCACCTGTGAAGCCGAACACTCACGAGACACTGACCTAATGCAACTTTGTAGGGACGATTATTCAAAGTAATTTCGGGATGCACGGTTGGACGAACAGATCTAGAGTGGCTTCAGGACGGTCGGATACGAATGCAGGCTCTAAATGAGGTCATTGCCACACTTATATGACAAGAAAAGTCCACACGATCGGCAACTCGCCCGCTCCACCTGTGAAGCCGAACACTCACGAGACACTGACCTAATGCAACTTTGTAGGGACGATTATTCAAAGTAATTTCGGGATGCACGGTTGGACGAACAGATCTAGAGTGGCTTCAGGACGGTCGGATACGAATGCAGGCTCTAAATGAGGTCATTGCCACACTTATATGACAAGAAAAGTCCACGACGATCGGCAACTCGCCCGCTCCACCTGTGAAGCCGAACACTCACGAGACACTGACCTAATGCAACTTTGTAGGGACGATTATTCAAAGTAATTTCGGGATGCACGGTTGGACGAACAGATCTAGAGTGGCTTCAGGACGGTCGGATACGAATGCAGGCTCTAAATGAGGTCATTGCCACACTTATATGACAAGAAAAGTCCACACGATCGGCAACTCGCCCGCTCCACCTGTGAAGCCGAACACTCACGAGACACTGACCTAATGCAACTTTGTAGGGACGATTATTCAAAGTAATTTCGGGATGCACGGTTGGACGAACAGATCTAGAGTGGCTTCAGGACGGTCGGATACGAATGCAGGCTCTAAATGAGGTCATTGCCACACTTATATGACAAGAAAAGTCCACACGATCGGCAACTCGCCCGCTCCACCTGTGAAGCCGAACACTCACGAGACACTGACCTAATGCAACTTTGTAGGGACGATTATTCAAAGTAATTTCGGGATGCACGGTTGGACGAACAGATCTAGAGTGGCTTCAGGACGGTCGGATACGAATGCAGGCTCTAAATGAGGTCATTGCCACACTTATATGACAAGAAAACTCCACACGATCGGCAACTCGCCCGCTCCACCTGTGAAGCCGAACACTCACGAGACACTGACCTAATGCAACTTTGTAGGGACGATTATTCAAAGTAATTTCGGGATGCACGGTTGGACGAACAGATCTAGAGTGGCTTCAGGACGGTCGGATACGAATGCAGGCTCTAAATGAGGTCATTGCCACACTTATATGACAAGAAAAGTCCACACGATCGGCAACTCGCCCGCTCCGCCTGTGAAGCCGAACACTCACGAGACACTGACCTAATGCAACTTTGTAGGGACGATTATTCAAAGTAATTTCGGGATGCACGGTTGGACGAACAGATCTAGAGTGGCTTCAGGACGGTCGGATACGAATGCAGGCTCTAAATGAGGTCATTGCCACACTTATATGACAAGAAAAGTCCACACGATCGGCAACTCGCCCGCTCCACCTGTGAAGCCGAACACTCACGAGACACTGACCTAATGCAACTTTGTAGGGACGATTATTCAAAGTACTTTCGGGATGCACGGTTGGACGAACAGATCTAGAGTGGCTTCAGGACGGTCGGATACGAATGCAGGCTCTAAATGAGGTCATTGCCACACTTATATGACAAGAAAAGTCCACACGATCGGCAACTCGCCCGCTCCGCCTGTGAAGCCGAACACTCACGAGACACTGACCTAATGCAACTTTGTAGGGACGATTATTCAAAGTAATTTCGGGATGCACGGTTGGACGAACAGATCTAGAGTGGCTTCAGGACGGTCGGATACGAATGCAGGCTCTAAATGAGGTCATTGCCACACTTATATGACAAGAAAAGTCCACACGATCGGCAACTCGCCCGCTCCGCCTGTGAAGCCGAACACTCACGAGACACTGACCTAATGCAACTTTGTAGGGACGATTATTCAAAGTAATTTCGGGATGCACGGTTGGACGAACAGATCTAGAGTGGCTTCAGGACGGTCGGATACGAATGCAGGCTCTAAATGAGGTCATTGCCACACTTATATGACAAGAAAAGTCCACACGATCGGCAACTCGCCCGCTCCACCTGTGAAGCCGAACACTCACGAGACACTGACCTAATGCAACTTTGTAGGGACGATTATTCAAAGTAATTTCGGGATGCACGGTTGGACGAACAGATCTAGAGTGGCTTCAGGACGGTCGGATACGAATGCAGGCTCTAAATGAGGTCATTGCCACACTTATATGACAAGAAAAGTCCACGACGATCGGCAACTCGCCCGCTCCACCTGTGAAGCCGAACACTCACGAGACACTGACCTAATGCAACTTTGTAGGGACGATTATTCAAAGTAATTTCGGGATGCACGGTTGGACGAACAGATCTAGAGTGGCTTCAGGACGGTCGGATACGAATGCAGGCTCTAAATGAGGTCATTGCCACACTTATATGACAAGAAAAGTCCTGCACGATCGGCAACTCGCCCGCTCCACCTGTGAAGCCGAACACTCACGAGACACTGACCTAATGCAACTTTGTAGGGACGATTATTCAAAGTAATTTCGGGATGCACGGTTGGACGAACAGATCTAGAGTGGCTTCAGGACGGTCGGATACGAATGCAGGCTCTAAATGAGGTCATTGCCACACTTATATGACAAGAAAAGTCCACACGATCGGCAACTCGCCCGCTCCACCTGTGAAGCCGAACACTCACGAGACACTGACCTAATGCAACTTTGTAGGGACGATTATTCAAAGTACTTTCGGGATGCACGGTTGGAGGAACAGATCTAGAGTGGCTTCAGGACGGTCGGATACGAATGCAGGCTCTAAATGAGGTCATTGCCACACTTATATGACAAGAAAAGTCCACGACGATCGGCAACTCGCCCGCTCCGCCTGTGAAGCCGAACACTCACGAGACACTGACCTAATGCAACTTTGTAGGGACGATTATTCAAAGTACTTTCGGGATGCACGGTTGGACGAACAGATCTAGAGTGGCTTCAGGACGGTCGGATACGAATGCAGGCTCTAAATGAGGTCATTGCCACACTTATATGACAAGAAAAGTCCACACGATCGGCAACTCGCCCGCTCCACCTGTGAAGCCGAACACTCACGAGACACTGACCTAATGCAACTTTGTAGGGACGATTATTCAAAGTAATTTCGGGATGCACGGTTGGACGAACAGATCTAGAGTGGCTTCAGGACGGTCGGATACGAATGCAGGCTCTAAATGAGGTCATTGCCACACTTATATGACAAGAAAAGTCCACACGATCGGCAACTCGCCCGCTCCGCCTGTGAAGCCGAACACTCACGAGACACTGACCTAATGCAACTTTGTAGGGACGATTATTCAAAGTACTTTCGGGATGCACGGTTGGACGAACAGATCTAGAGTGGCTTCAGGACGGTCGGATACGAATGCAGGCTCTAAATGAGGTCATTGCCACACTTATATGACAAGAAAAGTCCACGACGATCGGCAACTCGCCCGCTCCACCTGTGAAGCCGAACACTCACGAGACACTGACCTAATGCAACTTTGTAGGGACGATTATTCAAAGTAATTTCGGGATGCACGGTTGGACGAACAGATCTAGAGTGGCTTCAGGACGGTCGGATACGAATGCAGGCTCTAAATGAGGTCATTGCCACACTTATATGACAAGAAAAGTCCATGACGATCGGCAACTCGCCCGCTCCACCTGTGAAGCCGAACACTCACGAGACACTGACCTAATGCAACTTTGTAGGGACGATTATTCAAAGTAATTTCGGGATGCACGGTTGGACGAACAGATCTAGAGTGGCTTCAGGACGGTCGGATACGAATGCAGGCTCTAAATGAGGTCATTGCCACACTTATATGACAAGAAAAGTCCACGACGATCGGCAACTCGCCCGCTCCGCCTGTGAAGCCGAACACTCACGAGACACTGACCTAATGCAACTTTGTAGGGACGATTATTCAAAGTAATTTCGGGATGCACGGTTGGACGAACAGATCTAGAGTGGCTTCAGGACGGTCGGATACGAATGCAGGCTCTAAATGAGGTCATTGCCACACTTATATGACAAGAAAAGTCCACACGATCGGCAACTCGCCCGCTCCGCCTGTGAAGCCGAACACTCACGAGACACTGACCTAATGCAACTTTGTAGGGACGATTATTCAAAGTAATTTCGGGATGCACGGTTGGACGAACAGATCTAGAGTGGCTTCAGGACGGTCGGATACGAATGCAGGCTCTAAATGAGGTCATTGCCACACTTATATGACAAGAAAAGTCCACACGATCGGCAACTCGCCCGCTCCACCTGTGAAGCCGAACACTCACGAGACACTGACCTAATGCAACTTGGTAGGGACGATTATTCAAAGTAATTTCGGGATGCACGGTTGGACGAACAGATCTAGAGTGGCTTCAGGACGGTCGGATACGAATGCAGGCTCTAAATGAGGTCATTGCCACACTTATATGACAAGAAAAGTCCACACGATCGGCAACTCGCCCGCTCCACCTGTGAAGCCGAACACTCACGAGACACTGACCTAATGCAACTTTGTAGGGACGATTATTCAAAGTAATTTCGGGATGCACGGTTGGACGAACAGATCTAGAGTGGCTTCAGGACGGTCGGATACGAATGCAGGCTCTAAATGAGGTCATTGCCACACTTATATGACAAGAAAAGTCCACACGATCGGCAACTCGCCCGCTCCACCTGTGAAGCCGAACACTCACGAGACACTGACCTAATGCAACTTGGTAGGGACGATTATTCAAAGTACTTTCGGGATGCACGGTTGGACGAACAGATCTAGAGTGGCTTCAGGACGGTCGGATACGAATGCAGGCTCTAAATGAGGTCATTGCCACACTTATATGACAAGAAAAGTCCACACGATCGGCAACTCGCCCGCTCCACCTGTGAAGCCGAACACTCACGAGACACTGACCTAATGCAACTTTGTAGGGACGATTATTCAAAGTAATTTCGGGATGCACGGTTGGACGAACAGATCTAGAGTGGCTTCAGGACGGTCGGATACGAATGCAGGCTCTAAATGAGGTCATTGCCACACTTATATGACAAGAAAAGTCCACACGATCGGCAACTCGCCCGCTCCACCTGTGAAGCCGAACACTCACGAGACACTGACCTAATGCAACTCTGTAGGGACGATTATTCAAAGTACTTTCGGGATGCACGGTTGGACGAACAGATCTAGAGTGGCTTCAGGACGGTCGGATACGAATGCAGGCTCTAAATGAGGTCATTACCACACTTATATGACAAGAAAAGTCCACACGATCGGCAACTCGCCCGCTCCGCCTGTGAAGCCGAACACTCACGAGACACTGACCTAATGCAACTTGGTAGGGACGATTATTCAAAGTAATTTCGGGATGCACGGTTGGACGAACAGATCTAGAGTGGCTTCAGGACGGTCGGATACGAATGCAGGCTCTAAATGAGGTCATTGCCACACTTATATGACAAGAAAAGTCCACACGATCGGCAACTCGCCCGCTCCGCCTGTGAAGCCGAACACTCACGAGACACTGACCTAATGCAACTTGGTAGGGACGATTATTCAAAGTAATTTCGGGATGCACGGTTGGACGAACAGATCTAGAGTGGCTTCAGGACGGTCGGATACGAATGCAGGCTCTAAATGAGGTCATTGCCACACTTATATGACAAGAAAAGTCCACACGATCGGCAACTCGCCCGCTCCACCTGTGAAGCCGAACACTCACGAGACACTGACCTAATGCAACTCGGTAGGGACGATTATTCAAAGTAATTTCGGGATGCACGGTTGGACGAACAGATCTAGAGTGGCTTCAGGACGGTCGGATACGAATGCAGGCTCTAAATGAGGTCATTGCCACACTTATATGACAAGAAAAGTCCACACGATCGGCAACTCGCCCGCTCCACCTGTGAAGCCGAACACTCACGAGACACTGACCTAATGCAACTTGGTAGGGACGATTATTCAAAGTACTTTCGGGATGCACGGTTGGACGAACAGATCTAGAGTGGCTTCAGGACGGTCGGATACGAATGCAGGCTCTAAATGAGGTCATTGCCACACTTATATGACAAGAAAAGTCCACACGATCGGCAACTCGCCCGCTCCACCTGTGAAGCCGAACACTCACGAGACACTGACCTAATGCAACTTGGTAGGGACGATTATTCAAAGTAATTTCGGGATGCACGGTTGGACGAACAGATCTAGAGTGGCTTCAGGACGGTCGGATACGAATGCAGGCTCTAAATGAGGTCATTGCCACACTTATATGACAAGAAAAGTCCACACGATCGGCAACTCGCCCGCTCCACCTGTGAAGCCGAACACTCACGAGACACTGACCTAATGCAACTCGGTAGGGACGATTATTCAAAGTACTTTCGGGATGCACGGTTGGACGAACAGATCTAGAGTGGCTTCAGGACGGTCGGATACGAATGCAGGCTCTAAATGAGGTCATTGCCACACTTATATGACAAGAAAAGTCCACACGATCGGCAACTCGCCCGCTCCACCTGTGAAGCCGAACACTCACGAGACACTGACCTAATGCAACTTGGTAGGGACGATTATTCAAAGTACTTTCGGGATGCACGGTTGGACGAACAGATCTAGAGTGGCTTCAGGACGGTCGGATACGAATGCAGGCTCTAAATGAGGTCATTGCCACACTTATATGACAAGAAAAGTCCACACGATCGGCAACTCGCCCGCTCCACCTGTGAAGCCGAACACTCACGAGACACTGACCTAATGCAACTTGGTAGGGACGATTATTCAAAGTACTTTCGGGATGCACGGTTGGACGAACAGATCTAGAGTGGCTTCAGGACGGTCGGATACGAATGCAGGCTCTAAATGAGGTCATTGCCACACTTATATGACAAGAAAAGTCCACACGATCGGCAACTCGCCCGCTCCACCTGTGAAGCCGAACACTCACGAGACACTGACCTAATGCAACTCGGTAGGGACGATTATTCAAAGTACTTTCGGGATGCACGGTTGGACGAACAGATCTAGAGTGGCTTCAGGACGGTCGGATACGAATGCAGGCTCTAAATGAGGTCATTGCCACACTTATATGACAAGAAAAGTCCACACGATCGGCAACTCGCCCGCTCCACCTGTGAAGCCGAACACTCACGAGACACTGACCTAATGCAACTCGGTAGGGACGATTATTCAAAGTACTTTCGGGATGCACGGTTGGACGAACAGATCTAGAGTGGCTTCAGGACGGTCGGATACGAATGCAGGCTCTAAATGAGGTCATTGCCACACTTATATGACAAGAAAAGTCCACACGATCGGCAACTCGCCCGCTCCACCTGTGAAGCCGAACACTCACGAGACACTGACCTAATGCAACTCGGTAGGGACGATTATTCAAAGTACTTTCGGGATGCACGGTTGGACGAACAGATCTAGAGTGGCTTCAGGACGGTCGGATACGAATGCAGGCTCTAAATGAGGTCATTGCCACACTTATATGACAAGAAAAGTCCACACGATCGGCAACTCGCCCGCTCCACCTGTGAAGCCGAACACTCACGAGACACTGACCTAATGCAACTCGGTAGGGACGATTATTCAAAGTACTTTCGGGATGCACGGTTGGACGAACAGATCTAGAGTGGCTTCAGGACGGTCGGATACGAATGCAGGCTCTAAATGAGGTCATTGCCACACTTATATGACAAGAAAAGTCCACACGATCGGCAACTCGCCCGCTCCACCTGTGAAGCCGAACACTCACGAGACACTGACCTAATGCAACTCGGTAGGGACGATTATTCAAAGTACTTTCGGGATGCACGGTTGGACGAACAGATCTAGAGTGGCTTCAGGACGGTCGGATACGAATGCAGGCTCTAAATGAGGTCATTGCCACACTTATATGACAAGAAAAGTCCACACGATCGGCAACTCGCCCGCTCCACCTGTGAAGCCGAACACTCACGAGACACTGACCTAATGCAACTCGGTAGGGACGATTATTCAAAGTACTTTCGGGATCCACGGTTGGACGAACAGATCTAGAGCGGCTTCAGGACGGTCGGATACGAATGCAGGCTCTAAATGAGGTCATTGCCACACTTATATGACAAGAAAAGTCCACACGATCGGCAACTCGCCCGCTCTACCTGTGAAGCCGAACACTCACGAGACACTGACCTAATGCAACTCGGTAGGGACGATTATTCAAAGTACTTTCGGGATCCACGGTTGGACGAACAGATCTAGAGCGGCTTCAGGACGGTCGGATACGAATGCAGGCTCTAAATGAGGTCATTGCCACACTTATATGACAAGAAAAGTCCACACGATCGGCAACTCGCCCGCTCCACCTGTGAAGCCGAACACTCACGAGACACTGACCTAATGCAACTCGGTAGGGACGATTATTCAAAGTACTTTCGGGATCCACGGTTGGACGAACAGATCTAGAGCGGCTTCAGGACGGTCGGATACGAATGCAGGCTCTAAATGAGGTCATTGCCACACTTATATGACAAGAAAAGTCCACACGATCGGCAACTCGCCCGCTCCACCTGTGAAGCCGAACACTCACGAGACACTGACCTAATGCAACTCGGTAGGGACGATTATTCAAAGTACTTTCGGGATCCACGGTTGGACGAACAGATCTAGAGCGGCTTCAGGACGGTCGGATACGAATGCAGGCTCTAAATGAGGTCATTGCCACACTTATATGACAAGAAAAGTCCACACGATCGGCAACTCGCCCGCTCCACCTGTGAAGCCGAACACTCACGAGACACTGACCTAATGCAACTCGGTAGGGACGATTATTCAAAGTACTTTCGGGATCCACGGTTGGACGAACAGATCTAGAGCGGCTTCAGGACGGTCGGATACGAATGCAGGCTCTAAATGAGGTCATTGCCACACTTATATGACAAGAAAAGTCCACACGATCGGCAACTCGCCCGCTCCACCTGTGAAGCCGAACACTCACGAGACACTGACCTAATGCAACTCGGTAGGGACGATTATTCAAAGTACTTTCGGGATCCACGGTTGGACGAACAGATCTAGAGCGGCTTCAGGACGGTCGGATACGAATGCAGGCTCTAAATGAGGTCATTGCCACACTTATATGACAAGAAAAGTCCACACGATCGGCAACTCGCCCGCTCCACCTGTGAAGCCGAACACTCACGAGACACTGACCTAATGCAACTCGGTAGGGACGATTATTCAAAGTACTTTCGGGATCCACGGTTGGACGAACAGATCTAGAGCGGCTTCAGGACGGTCGGATACGAATGCGGGCTCTAAATGAGGTCATTGCCACACTTATATGACAAGAAAAGTCCACACGATCGGCAACTCGCCCGCTCCACCTGTGAAGCCGAACACTCACGAGACACTGACCTAATGCAACTCGGTAGGGACGATTATTCAAAGTACTTTCGGGATCCACGGTTGGACGAACAGATCTAGAGCGGCTTCAGGACGGTCGGATACGAATGCAGGCTCTAAATGAGGTCATTGCCACACTTATATGACAAGAAAAGTCCACACGATCGGCAACTCGCCCGCTCCAGCTGTGAAGCCGAACACTCACGAGACACTGACCTAATGCAACTCGGTAGGGACGATTATTCAAAGTACTTTCGGGATGCACGGTTGGACGAACAGATCTAGAGCGGCTTCAGGACGGTCGGATATTTTAATGCAGACGCCGTTTGTTACGAGAAATACGTGTTTCTCTCGGCTCCCATTGCCGATCAAGAAAGGACGACACGGAGCAGGTTTCCGATGTCGCAGAAATTTGCATCCACCCTCGATACAACGAAAGTGTAAAACCGGTAAGGTCTCAAGCGACAAATACGGGCGTGGCTGGTTCAGCAGTAACGATAAAGGGGCAGATATACGCTATTCGGTTGGAATGTTTTTCACTTTACACGAGCTTAATGTCCCTGTACTCTGACCGGGCTTACATGAATGCGACCGCAGCGCATCGAGTCGAGAAGGGACCAATCACACGCGTCCTGTTTCCCTCCTTCTTCCTCTTCTACCCATCTAGTACCGATCGAAATAGTCAAATCTTGATTCCATGCGCTATGGTCGCATCCATGTAAACTCAGCTTATGTAAATGCAGCCTATGTTTCATACTTAGTGTACAACGCTGTCAAAACTGCTCGTGCGAGCACCGGGGTTAATCTCGCAGATCATTTGTACGTGTCCTCCCGCAAACGAAACCATAAATGAAGCCACGCGCTCGCGCCAGTAGCTTTGACAGCATTGTATTCTAAGCAGGGGTTTCCCCAGGATTCTAATCAAGGGGGGGGGGGGGGGTGTCCCAATGGCTGGGGGGGGGGGCGGAGGTGATGCGAGGCGAGGCTAGATGAAATATAAAACTGTTTCTTTTTAGTTTACTAGCTAAATTACAGACGTCTATTAACCAAATGCTCATACCCGTAATTCTGCTTAATCTGAAAAAAAAAGAATTTTGTTTTTTTTTAGATTCAAGAGGAAAACTAGGGGGGGGGTGTACACCCCCCCTAGGGAGGTCTGGGGAAATCCCTGATGCTGAGTATTAAATGGAATATGGTGGAACCAAAGTACTGGCCCGCAACGCCACTGATCAAGAAATTTTTTGTTGTGGTGTAATTTAAGGACAAAAGCGAGCGTTTTCTTTCAATTCTCTCCTTCGCGTAACTTGATGACGTATAGCTCGGAGGCAGGGTTGTAAAGTACCTAGGTACAAGTAACTGGAACTCGGTATGTAGGCACTTTTGTTGTACACGAGGTACAAACCTAGGTACTTTCATTTCTCAGTATCTGTATCTGTATCTTAGGTACATTTTCCAGTAACTTGTAACTAATTAGGAAGTTACTTTTTACAGGTACTTTCTCTATTCACTTCCATCACAATGGTAGAAACTGTAAATCTTGAAGTATTAACACTACCCTGCGCCGTGATTTACGTTTAGTTGGGTACGACCTGGGAGGCACTGACTTGATCGAACGACGTTTTAGCGATCGAAGCCCGTCTATGATGTTTCATCGGACGACACTTTAGCGAATGGCGGTGTTCATTTGAGCGAACGGTGGATTAGCGATGCCGTTCTAGCGACATTAATTTATCGAATCGCTTCGGAATTCCGTTTAGGAAAAAATAGCGACCTGCTTCCTTCATCTCAAACCGAAATCAACTTCATTGCGTGTTTGAAGCTCCGCTGACTGCTATACAAGGGAGGAGATAACTTGAAAGATGTGCGCAGTTTCTGTTGCCTGTATCTTGTACTGGTGGTGGCTCTCTTATGCCATAAATACAATATAAAATATAATTAAGAATAACTTATAATTGCAATCGTAAGGGCAGGTAACATCGCGGTATACAAAACAGTCTCCACTCAATAGATCGGACTCAAATTCTGCAGTTATCAAAACTGAAGAAGTTCCGAAAAGAAAAATAAGTATTTTTCTTCCGACTAACGAAAGAAAAAAAATCGAGAAAACTTGAAGCCTTTCGCTCGTTGCTCGCGAAGGTTAGGTGCATATGCACTCGGCTCGTGCGTTTCTTCATGCGGCCGACGTCTTCTGGGCCCGATCAACGTCAGCAGCGGCTCTGAGGGCAAGAACGTCAACAAGCGCAGTTTCGGCGGTTCCAGGCGTGACATAGTAAACAGTAGAAGCTGTGGCCTCGGTGAACCAATTGGAGCGTGGGGATAGATAAGGCACGTGAGGACTCAACTCCGATGTGGACATCCCATTTAAACCAATAAAGCGCATTTATTGAACTCGTTTTTGTAAGTATCCTTAGCATAAAAAAGCTTTACTTCCAATATATTTTGACAAATTTGGGGAAAATAAAGAAAGTATCTTTGAAGTAACTGTACCTGTACCTAGGTACATTTTTAAGCGAGCACCTAGGTACGTACTTAAGTACTTTTCGTATGAGTAACTGTAACTGTATCTTAGGTACATTTTTGAAGTAACTTTTGCAATCCTGCTCGGAGGTCACAGTGTTGGCATAGTCATCGTTACTAGATCACCTCCAGTTGTGGAACTTCTGCGGAGGGGATGTCCCCTTTGCACGCTTCAGTCCACCTTCCGTCGTTGGAAGCGCAATCTAAATTTTTGGTTTCGTAACTGTGCGTATCATGGAGTACGGTGAAATGCCATCTAGGCGCTGTGATCCCAAAACATACGTGTTCCATGGAACACGCTGCAGTTACCAGAGCAGCTGTCTCCCAAAATGAGTGGCGCCTCGAACTATTGGAGGCTAAAGTAACATCTGTACATGCTCTGCTTGCGGAGCAGAGTACCGTGATGGCGCTCCAAAGGTGGCCATCATTGGATTCAAGTCCGCACTGCGGGAAGCTCGACCGTCGTTTCTGCAAGAGTCCTGGATGCGCGGATGGTGTGGCTGTGAGGCGGCGTGCTGCGGCGTGCGGAGCAGGGAAGATGTAGTGCGGCGAAACGTTGTGCGTGCGCCGTCGTCCCGTCGTTTGGCTCCTGTTTCCCTGTATGCTTTCGGTACAATGTAGCAGCCGGCGAAAACGTCGTCCTTTCGCAAGCCATAGCTACGCGTTGTTGTCTGTTCCGAAGGTCCCGGATGTGGCACTCGCGTATCACTCCGCAAGCACCGCAGACGCGAGCTACGCGATCGTCCTCCGTGTCGTCTGCTTCCTAGACTTTGAAAACATGTTTTAGAACGTTGCTCGCGTCATGAAACAACGCGATTATATTGTATTCAGTGGCTTACATACTTTTGAATGGTCAAAGAACCTTCCCATTCGTTCCATCTTAGTGTAGGATGTATATTTCGCAAACGCGAAGCGAGAAACATGATCCGCCCGAAACTTGTCACCTGGAAGGTCGCTTTCCCGAACGCAGTTCGGATTCCAGCTTGATGCACATGACCGCCTCTCCACCCAATCGGAGTTCGGGGCTCAGGAGAAAGGAACGAGATACTCTGGCTCGGCAAGCAGAGCCTATGCAGTCACTCTACGGGAGGTGAGCCGTTGGGGTTAAAGGTGGTACAGATCGTGCAAGCAGCGTCTATGGCAGTTCCGTAACTGAGCTAATCCTAGTTACGTTGCCATAATCCTCCAGTGACGATATTTGTAGGTGGCTCATATAGTGGACCCCGAGGCATTGCGTGAGCACTTGATCTGGACTCGTGATAGCTCGACAAGCATGCGGTGTAGTGGCTGGTTTCGAATCGCTTGCAGTGACGAACATAGAAGAGCCCTAACAATGTCTGGAACTCAGCGCGATGTACTGTGCCTTGCCAAATCCTGCGGGTGAATATGAAAAGCATCGACGGCATAAAATCGGCTCCAGATCACGTGGCCGCTTGGTCTGGCTGTGAGCTCAAAGCGTAAGCGCTGCGCGCTTTTTTGTCTCTTTTCTTCTTTTTTGGAGACGATACTGGCGTGGGAAGACAAGATGCCGTATGTTTGATATGTTATAAAAATCGAGGATTTATTCAAAGTGGTATTGGCGAAAAGTAAAACGACATATTATTTAGACTGCCTGACGGACCTGCATATTTTGCGCGTGACGTCACCCCAGCAGAAGTAGGCGGGTAAAATCTGAAACTCGGTTTTGCATCACTTTCATTTGCCTCAAGTACGTTTCTAAATTTAGGGATAATAAATAGAATGCAGGTAAAAGTAAATCTCATGTATTTCCGATAATTTAGTCACGTGTAGGATTTCGCCGATCGTCATGGGTATTCGCGTATTCGGGAGACTTCGTCAAGGTTCGGCTACCTTCAGCACAACAAAAAAACTTCTTACGTGTTTTTTTTGTTTTTTTTAATTACAGTAAAAGAGCCAAATGTTCAGAAATAGCTGTTATTGCTTTCATTTATTTTGTAATGAATCAGAGTCATTGACGATAATATGCCTGGTATTGATGATGATATCTTTTGGCTGCATTCAATATTATGACATAAGTTATGATATCAGATGTATAAAAACGAAAACGAATGACTAGACAACGAGAAATATCGCTATTGAAAAATGAAGTTAACTTGCCAAAAAGCTCCATTCAATATGAGAGAAAGCTCTAAAGGCATATCTTTAAAGGCCATTTTTCATATTTCTGCTTTGTTGTGTTAAATACCCATGAGAATGGTTTAAGGTATCCAATAAAGATCAGATGCTATATGTGGTTTGAACTTAAACATTTGTACATTTAAAAAGACGATGTATTTGAAGTTTTATTGGAAGATTCGAAGCTGCGTCATAGCCGTTTTTGTTTTTCGTCCAGAATATTGATTATTTGCTGGCACCTACTCATAGGTCGGTTGGCTTCAAACTAACAAATAGTAATGCAGTTAGTCGCGTTCAGATATAAAGGTTTTCACACACACGTCCAACTTGTGCTGTTTAAAAAAAAAGTTTGTCCATATTGTGTGATGAAAATTATAAGTCCATAAATATTACCCTTTGAAAGTATTATCCTGGATACCGTGACAGTACGACCAGCAAAAATATTGTTACTAATGCACCGCGATGTCAAGAGTGAAATTTATAGACAGTTTCGCCCTCCACCGCATGGGCGCTGCCATCTTGGAATCACGTGATGCGGCCGCCATTGGGTTGCTTCAACTCGTCGCTCCTCTCTCCCTTCCGCGCCTTGACGGATGCGTTCGTGTTTTTTGTCGCATTTCACCGAGTCTTTTGCCTTAATCTGCAAAGTGTCTTCCGATACTTATACTTACCATGTGATTGCATTACATCATTATGTGCGCGACTTCTGTAGTTAATTTTGTAACACATTTTGACTATTCTTTACCGTCGGCGTGCGGGATACGTGTGAAAAGGCTATATAGGAAGAGGAATCAGTATAGCACTTACGCGCATTGTATACAAATATGACTTCAAGAGAGCCCGAGGGTTAAAATACGAATAACTGATGAGAACTCTGGTTTGCTTACTAACAAGGGCGGAACATTCGCAATAGGAAGCCAAATTTAGTTATATATATGAGTGCGCATTTAGGGTCTCAAGGAAGGAGACAAAAATACTCAGCGTTATTAGCCACGTGTTTTTCCTGAAAGCATGGTGTTTTGTAGTTACAACAAATCGAAAACAGTTTCTTTTGAGCACATCAGGGAACTTGTGGACAAGATGCGAGAACAAACGTTTAGTTTGAAATATTTTCTTATGCTAGAAATAACGGTACGTCAACATTAGAGCAACTTGTTTGTTCGCAATATGACACCTATATCTGTTTGACGTTCTTAATCGCGTGTGCGATATAAGCATTCGCTTGATCGATTTATTTATGAATTCCACAAAATTGTATATCGTGCTTGGTCCCATGTCCATAGTCTTTCAGTTGCTCAAGTAATTTTTTATGATAACCATGCAGTTTCAATTATTTATTTCAACACAAAGATTGGGACTTCCCGCGTAAGAAACTGCCAGAGACAGCTTGATAGTGCATGGAATTCACAATATTTGACGCCGAAGAGAATCCTTCTGCATAGAAAATCACACTAGTGCAGCCGGTTGGCGATGGAGAATAGGAATTTACTTCCAGTAGCTAGCGACGTCAAAATGTGCAAAACGCATCGTTTCAAAATTGTAAAAAAGCTTTCTACACAGGTCCATTGGGTGGCGCCTGGCGTTCGACTTCAGCTGAATTTGCCAGAGATCACTTCTTTTGCACTCATCAATTTCATTTGGCAAATCTTACGGAAGGTGAATGTCATACATTATTAGAAGTCTGACATTCACCTATCTCACCATTCTCATACCTTGGGAACATCGTAAGCAAATGTCCATATAAGAAATAGATTTATTTAATACGGTCAATATTTTGAAACGCTGTTAATGAATACTTTAGTTAAAGAACTTTTCTAGTCAGCCTAGGTTGGCCTATCAAAATATTTCTCGAGAGCTTAATTTCTTCAACAAAGACAGGACGAGACAATATCCCTTCTTTTTTTGTATTAGCTACCTGATTAGTTAAAACTTTTCCACTCATTATACGAAACTTTTCCATTCTCGAAGTTAGAAAAGGTTGGTGTACGAAAACCAAGCATCGAACAGCAAACTTGTCAGTTCATCTGTTCTTGGTGATTCAGCAGATTGGTAATCATGCTGTCAACCTGCTTTTCCACTAAGCACTCATGCAATATAGTCTGTTGCAATACAAGGTTAGCAGTAGCAGCTCTGACTTGAGCGCGAGCTATCTAAACTTCCGTAGCGCTCGGTGCACGCGCAGCCAAAGCACGGCGGCCGGCAACGCGCGCACGCTGCAGGCGGAGGCTTGTCGTGCTCTTTATTTTTTTTTCTGGAAATTAGTGTCCACGGGTACGGTTGTGGGCAATGGTGATCCTCCCGGTGTATCTGAGCAGTTGTTTCAACACCGAACATGGCCGATATTGACGATGGACGTAATCAGACACATATGGTGTTCGTAAAAAAGATCGCAATTTAGGCTCGAAACCCTTTCGTGGTTCGCCAAGTGGCTGATCACTACTGTTGTCTCATTTGCTGTGTGCTACAAGAAAGAAATTTATATCGCAAAATCAAGCGAAAACGGCATGAAACAGCAACACAATCGCGTGCACATTGAAACCAGAAACTGACCAAATAGAAGCAACCTAATGGCGGCGAGTGCGCCAGCGCCCTCTACCCGCCGGGCGAGGCAACTTACTGAAATGAAAAGGTCTATACATTTTTCAACTGCCACTTCGCCACTCACGCTAAGCCTAATGACAAGCTGGGCTTGACTAACCCTTTCTAAGTTCGTTATTGTTAATAAACGTAAAGTCCGCATACACAGTGGGGGAGTGCACTGTTCCCCAGACTTAACGCAGCCATTAAATGGTTCGTTCCTGACACTTTTTGTACAATTCCTGAACCTACTGGTCCCACCGCGGTGTCGTTTTGAGCCCCCGATCACAATCCGTCATGGTGAAGACATTCCAACTGCTGCAGTGCCATTTTAACTTGAAGCAACCAGCCATAATCAATGTTTAGGTAAACGAGTGGCGACATCAAGTTTCAGAAGCACTGTACATAAAATTGCATAAAATATTGCAAGTTTCACAGGAACCTTTATTGTGACCACCAAACAACGTTAAAATTGGTGAATGGTTCACTCTTACCAAATTGGTTTTACCAGAAATATAAAGCTGCATTCTTATTTTGTCTTATCGTCCCCAAGTGGTGTACCTAATGTACACTAAAAAACTTGTGCCCTTTATTTATTTATTTTGCTTTGGCGCAGCAGACGTGCTAGATTACTTTTGGGGAAAATATATTATAGGCCTTTTAGGGGCGACTAACCGAACAAAAAGTTATTAGCACGTCCAATTTGTTTCAAAGGTCTGTCGACTTGCGGTTGTGCCTATAGGCTTCATAATTAAACAGTCCTCCCACGCCACAAAACTCACTTGGCATTCCCCACATGCCATCACAGCCTCGTCATTAAGATAAGAAACGGAATGATGCAAGTTTAATCAATAACATTCTGTCACGCCACTTTTGAACAAACATGCGCTCAGAAAATGGCAAAAAGTACGGGTTTCTGAATGTTGTGTTCAAACAAATTCAGATAAGCATCTAGAGTAGCATGGTAACCCACTTCAACGGCCTCTTTATGGTCACAATAAACGTTCTCGTGTACTTGCGGTACCAGATATTTTATGCAATTGTTTGTACTTCACCGCTGTTTCTGTAAGCTTTCGTCTTATCGAAATTAATAAATATATAACAGTTGGTTTGAACGAGCGTACGTTCTCAGAAGGCTTAGCGCGTGTGGAGCAACGACCGTTTCAAAAAGCAGAAGTTTTGGTGCTAGGGCTGTTGACACAATAAATATATTTTGTTTCCCTCAAGGTCTCTATTATTCCGCATAAATCTTTTGGAGGGGAATATCCATAAGCTTTTAATTTTCGTCATACAATTTGAAATATTATATTACTTGCGATTTCTCGGATTTTTTTAGGTTACTAATTTGGACATGTGTAGAAAAACACTCACAGATTAAACATAACGTCCCACTTACGCAGCAGGTTTATTTTATTTAACTGTGAGTTATAGCGCAATTAAATGGGCGTGCCAATGACGAGCATCAGGTTTTGCATCTAGGAATATAGCTTCAAATATATCGTCCTCTCAAATCTACAAATGTATATCTCCAAAACATATATTACATTTGATTTTTATTGAGTGTCGTAAACCACACCGAGGGCTTTTCCTGCGAAAAAAAAATATTCAAAATAAATTTTTTATAAAGTTGATATTGAAATTTGTACTTCTAGTGTGTTACTCTCGTGTTGAAGGGCTTTTTTGCTTAAATTATTTTAAAATAGCGATTTTGTTCTTGTAGAATAAGTATTTTTTAAGCTTTCATTTCATCTATAATCTACGCTGAAAAAACTCGAAGTACATGAGTTATCACCATGCAAACCGGCCAAACTATCATATCCTCAAAGGGGCTATGCTCAAAATTCTTTACAGGAATAAAACGAAGAACACCCCTTGGCTCTTTTACTGATAGTTTGAAAAACCACGTTTTTTGTTTTGTTTTTTGAGTTGGAAGTATCTGAGCTTTCCAAACCTCCCAACTGCGCGACCTGTGACAATCGCTCATATATATACATATATATATATATATAATATCACGGTGAGAAACAACAAACAGCGGAAGTTTAATTAACAGTTTCGCCGAGAAACTCGGCTTCGTCAGGGGATGACTTAGAAGTGAGGACATACCGCTGCGGCGGAACGAAGTTGAGAATAGGAAAAAAAACGTAGAAAACACAAATGCAAAAAAAAAGGTTTTATTTTGTATTAGCAGGTTAAGCGTTTCATACATAGCAAACAATTTGACCTAGCGCCGCTCATCCTGTGGGGCGGAGAAATACAAAGTGTGCGTGAACGCCTACAACAAGTGGCTACAAGAGTCCGCAAACGGGCGACGTCTTCGTGGCTGAATGCACTTAATCGCCCAGCAAGCCAATGCATTTCCGCGACCGTCGCCCCATTCCACCTAAAACGCCGCATGTAAAAAAATCAAAACATCACAAAAAAAGGAGACGCTGCCACCTTTGTCGTTTTGTCAAAAAAAAAAAGAGGACGAGAGGTTAGAGGGCGGGTTTGTGAGATGTGGATAATGAAACACGCGTGCAAGGAGGCTAGCATGGTTGCACGGAGAATATACCATTTACAATATAGGAGTCGATAATAGAATAATCACGTGGTCGAATTCCAGTAGAAATGCGAAGTACCACTATGAAAAGGTAGGGGTTGCTAATGCTCTTATTGATGCGAGTGTTCCTAGACTCTCGTTTATTCCTTTCATTGTATTGGATCTGCATGTGAGTGTGACTCTCGCTGTTGCGCGCTCCCAGTTTGATCTAAATCCAGTTTCCAGTAATGTCAGAGATAATTCATCGAACGAATGCTCTGGGGAGACAAACGTGTTTGGAAAGCGGGAGGCTTGGATTAGATTTAGAGTTTGCTCTGCGGTTGTTCAAGCGTAGACTAAACGATCTCTCAGTCTGTCCTACACATTGCATTTGCATACTCTATACTCTAGCAAGTACGTTTGAAAAGTTGCACGTCAGTTCCCTTTAATTTTCATTGAGTTGTGCGAATGAGTGCTTCTGGTTGTGTTTCTTGGTTGAATTTGCGCAGATAAAACACTGGGGCATATTATAGGGCCTGCATTCGTTGTGTCGCAGCGCAAAGTTCAAGCGAGAATTTACCAGCGTGTCTCTAATGTTGAGTGATTGTCTACAGATCACTCACGGTGGAAATATATATACAGGGTGTTTCACGAAAGGTGGACAAATTCGATATTGCGAAAACTACGCGTCGCAACAAAAAAAGGCTCGTGTCTTTTTGGTCCTGGGCCAGGGGCCTATTCAGAAAAATTATTAAAGTCCGAGGTAATTAAATTGTTAATTATTTTTGCGTAATTAACTTTTTTAATATTGTGTTTAAGGGCATAGTTTCAATTAGAAAATTGCTCAGCGTCATCGAAAAACACAAAATCAACAAATTGCAAAACGATAGAAGGCACGCGAAGCATTTTACGGCGTTCTGAAAAACCGTACAAATTCGACGGGTTTTTAAGTTTCGGTTTGCTATCAGAGCGCATCTCCGCCCCGGCAGCACCGCGCCCCGTGGAGAGATAGTGCAACCAACCTCTGCTGCGCTGTCATCGCGCGACGCAGCAGAGGCTGGTTGCACTATCTCTCCACGGGGCGCGGGCTGCCGGGGCGGAGATGCGCTCGATAGCAAACCGAAACTTAAAACCCGTCGAATTTGTACGGTTTTTCAGAACGCCGTAAAATGCTTCGCGTGCCTTCTATCGTTTTGCAATTTGTTGATTTTGTGTTTTTCGATGACGCTGAGCAATTTTCTAATTGAAACCATGCCCTTAAACCCAATAATAAAAAAGTTAATTACGCAAAAATAATTAACAATATAATTATCTCGGACTTTAATAATTTTCCTAAAAGGCCCCTGGCCCAGGACCAAAACGACACAAGCCTTTTTTTGGTGCGACGCGTAGTTTTCGCAATATCGAATTTGTCCACCTTTCGTGAAACACCCTGTCTCTATATATATATACAGGGTGTTTTACGAGAAGGTGGACAAATTCGATATTGCGAAACTACGCGTCGCACCAAAAAAGGCTTGTGTCGTTTTCGTCCTGGGCCAGGGGCCTATTTAGGAAAATTATTAAAGTCCGAGATAATGAAATTGTTAATTATTTTTGCGTAATTAACTTTTTTAATATTGTGTTTAAGGGCATAGGTTTTAATTAGAAAACTGCTCAGCATCATCAAAAAAAACTAAATCAACAAATTGCAGAACGATAGAAGGCACGGGAAGCATTTTACGGCTTCTGAAAACCGCACAAATTCGACGAGGTTTTTAAGTTTCGGTTTGCTATCGGAGCGCATCTCCGCCCCGGCAGCACCGCGCCCCGTGGAGAGATAGTGCAACCAGCCTCTGCTGCGTCGCGCGATGACAGCGCAGCACAGGTTGGTTGCGACTATCACTCCACGGGGCGCGGTGCTGCCGGAGCCGAGATGCGCTCCGATAGCAAACCGAAACTTAAAAACCCGTCGAATTTGTACGGTTTTTTCAGAAAGCCGTAAAATGCTTCCGCGTTGCCTTCCTATCGTTCTGCAATTTGTTGATTTAGTGTTTTTCGATGACGCTGAGCAATTTTTCTAATTGAAACTATGCCCTTAAACACAATATTAAAAAAGTTAATTACGCAAAAATAATTAACAATTTAATTATCTCGGACTTTAATAATTTTCCTAAATAGGCCCTCTGGCCCAGGACCAAAAAGACACAAGCCTTTTTTGTTGCGACGCGTAGTTTTCGCAATATCGAAGTAATCCACCTTTCGTGAAACACCCTGTATATACGATCAGATTATCCTTTCTCTTTACGGCATCAAATTTCGCCTATGGATTGCAGACAGTCTGGACCATTGTTAGGTGTACATTAATTCTAGTGACCTGGGCTGTCTTCACAATTTGTTCCGTAAGCTGGTTGCTTGTGTTGGCTATAATATGCTAACGTAAACAACCTTTTGATTGAAACCTCCATTGTATGGAAACCTATAATTAGTATTCATTGACCAGATAAGAAACCATTACGCACTTTCTTGACTGAATGTGATTTTGATAGCTCGCCCATAAAAGTAGACCACTCATGGGTTTCTTCTCGTTTTCTAGGTCATGGTACCCGACATAGCGATCATCAAATTGCGTCAGCCAGTAAACATGACGAAAGCAGTTCAACCGGTCTGTCTGCCAAAGAACGAAGACAAGCTGGGTTTGGGAGCAACGCTTTACACCACAGGTTGGGGCGCCACAGATGGTGAGGAAAACCACAAACCATTCACACATTTAAATCGCATATTTCTATTATTATACCTCAGTATTAAACAGTTTGGCGACGTCAAATGCTATTCAATGATGCTTCACAATCCTGGTACTGAATGTCATACAACGTCGGCTGAAATAAATATGTAAACTATATTCACATTGTGCTTTTGTTTGCGATTCATATCTGATTACTTAGAGGGATGCCTCCTTCACCTCCAGTGAACTCGCAACGTTTTATTGCCAAAAACATAGAGACACAAAACACAATACCGACATAAATTGGTTTGATAGTGATGATGCACGTCTTGCAACCCACGCTCATGACTGAGTTATCAGTTTATCACGATTAATGAAGTTCATTGGTTCCTCTTTCTCTCTCATCTGGTATTATTTTTCCTGGTGTTTCGGGGACCTTTGCCGTCTTTAATCTGAATAGATGTCTTGCGTATGCGTCCATGATCAAACGTAAATTTATTTCTCGGCGTTTCTATAATGTATTGCACATAAAATCTCATTTTATGATCTGTAAGCGGATTTAAACACGGTGAGTAAAGGAGTGTTTCAATATTCAATCAGTGAAAAATATGAGGTCCTCTCGTCACGATCCGTCACCACCGCCAAGTTATCTTTATAGCTATTTTACATTCTAAGGAACCGAACACCCTGAGGCTCTTTTATGCTTTGCAAGGCTTCTTATTACCTTGAGTTTGTTGTAATTTATTATTTACTCAAAATATCGTGATGCCTGCGTTTCATCCGACACCTAATATTCATGACATGGTATAAAGTTATGCTTAAATAATAAGTACTATATTGTACGCTATCCTTAGCACTACTACCCCATTGAAGAAATAATTTTATCATATTTGTATAATAAACTAGTTGCTACCTTAGATAAATTAGATAAATTATTTTATTATCTTATCCATTCTCATATATACAATAGCTACAAATTCATGTATTTTTTAACTATTTCCGAGCAAACGTTTACTATCAGAATATTTCCATTTAACCTCTCCGTAAGCCAAAGGCTGCACTGGCCATCTTATCGCTAAAGTTAATTAAGAAGCTGCGTGCTTGAACCCTTTACAACCAAACCAAACAAACAGAGAACGCGATCCTACCGCTTCATAGGCTCCAGCGAAACTTCTAGTGTAGTATTTCTTTATTGCGCTAGAAACTGCAGAAGTGCGCAACGTATTCATCGCGGTAAGTACCCCACATTGTATTTCTTATTTCTATTTTTTCTTAGGCTTACACACAAGATTCCCCCAGGAGCTTAAGCAAGCCATGGTCAAGGCGATGCCAATTGACATCTGCAGGAAGAAGTGGGGAGCCGACAGGATTTCTGAACTCATCTGCGCCGAACATCACTACGGATCTATTTGTGAAGTGAGTGTAATTATGGGGCACATCTCGGAATATAAACTCCTCTGTAAGCCCTTGTTTTCATCATTGGCATTATAAAATAGCGGGATAAACCGTCACTTAACTGGGAAACTACACATTAAGAATATGAGCTATTATGCACAACAGCCCTAAAACAGTCACCATTCACGCCTTCGATAATATTGCCATGTCTTGCTCCCAAAACTGAATGCACGACGGAGCTGACATCTTTATAGCATATCGTAATATATGGGCTTGCCGAAACAAGTACACCCGAGAAGGCATAAGAGAACACCGTTATACCCGCGCGCCCTTTCGAAGACCTGGGCTTCCCAATCGTCCTTCCTGAGATGGCTTGACGTCAAACACTCGGTCCTAGCCTGTTCATATAATAAATACGTCTTCAACAAAAACACACATAGAGTCCTTAATGTGTGGAAATGACTTAGGTGGTATTGATTATGAAAACAATCATACACAAAAAATAGCTTCCTAGATGCGGCCTAATTGATGACGCTATCCCCGTGTCTTCTTCGTGATCGCGACGATTGTTGTCTTGTATTTGAATGTTACTATGAAGAACGGGAAACCCCACGAAGAAGACGACTGGGGCACCATGACCACGCCAATTTACGTTTAAGTGCTCGCGCAAAAAAAAAAAGTCTGCGTAGCGCATGCAAACATTGAGCTGCCTCTCCCGGCCCATTGCAACAAGCACGAAGAGTCTGTTTTGGTCTCCGCATAAACTATACGTGGAATATTTTACTCATAGATTTTATTTTCGTTCCCCTCTCTTCCTTCCCACCGGTAAAAAAAAGCCAAATAAAATTGGGATTTTTTTTTTAAGAGTTTTCGCGCTTTTAGTGCGGGCAAATACTGTACTAAACAAACATACCTCTTTGTTCTCTCTTGTGTGACAACGTTGATTAGCATAATAATCATCTGGTGGGCTAGTTGGGTAAACATAACTAAAAAATAGCGACAAGGACGACGGAGGGAAGAACGAGAAGACAGGAAAGAGCGCTAACTGACAACTGGCGTTTTATTTACAAGAGAAAAGAAGACGAAAAGAAGTGATGTAATTCAAAGATAAAAAGGAAGATGGAAAAAGAAGGAAGATAAAAAAAGGATCGGATAGGAAACAGAAGGATGCTTTTATGTAATTATATACAAAATATTATGAAGCAAAAATTGAAAAAGATAAAGAAAATCTAAAAGTTAGAAAAATAAAAAAGAAAAGAAAAAAAAGAGAAGAAAAAAACAATAAAAGAAAAGAAAAAGGAAGGAGAAAAACAAAAAGAAGAAAAGAAGAAAAATAATTCGGTGACAAAATAATGTGTAGGAAGGATCTTCAGGGATGAAGGCTGAGGTAAAACTGTTCTTTTTCCGATAAGGCTACTGAAGGAGCACTGATGCAGGCGTCGCCCTTGGATATTATGACGTGTGCTTCGAAGAGTTCTCTACTCCTCTGACCAGAAAACCGTTTGAGTACTTTCGTGTGCTCGAAGAGTGGGGTACACAGACAGTCTCTTACATGCACCGCAAGATGTCCCGCGGGAGATGACCTTAACGCTAAGGCATGTTCCCTTAGCCTGACATTTAGACAACGTCCGGATTGTCCCACATATACCTTTCCACACGAAAACGGTATTTCGTACACTACACCGCTGATGCAGGTGACATATTGGTGTTGATGCTTTACAGTACATTCTGCAGTTTGTTCCTGCTTGTTGTTGATTTTTGGGCATAGCCTCCTTAGTTTATCAGGAGCTGACATTACAACCTGTACATCAAACTTGGATGCCGCCCGCTTCAAGTTATGGGAAATGCGGTGTATGTATGGCACAACAGCCGGTCGGCGTCCCTTGAAGTTATTTCTTGTTGGTCTTCCACTTGATGTAATCATGGATTCAGCAACATCGAACAGAATCGAATAAGGATATCCAGATGCCGTGAGTCGTTGAATTTGAGAATTAAAACTCTCACCGGCTGTATGTTCACAGGATTTCTTGAGGGACGCACTTAAACAACTCCTTACGATCCCTCTCTTGATTAGCTTTGAATGGGCAGAGTCGTATTGTAAGAGCATTTTCTTTGATCTTGGAGAGTACATCCAGCAAGCTTGATCATCAAGAAACGATAACCGCAGATCTAGAAACTGAAGAGAGAGTTCGCCGGCAACTCATGCGTAAACTTGAGTCCCTGTGCTTGCTCTACGAAGGTGTTTCGTATGCTGTCGGTTACCTCCGTGTCATTCTCATTGGGTCGGTCTTTCAGGAGGACAAGATAATCGTCAACATATCTAAATATGACTGACACCTGGCCGGTGTTAAGTGCGTTAGCAATGGCCCGGTCGCATTGGGACAAAAAATGTCACATAACACAGGTGCCACGCACGAACCTATACATATACCCTTCTTTTGTATATATGTATTGCCATTAAACGTGACAACAGTGGCGGAAAGGTAGAACCTCAGAAGTTCTAAGAAGGATTCTACGTTGATTCCACATTTGTTCTGAAAAGATATGGAACCATTGGCCTCGATACACTCACTTACTGCTGCAAACAGTTTGTTGTGAGGTATAGAATAAAACAAATCTTCCACGTCAAGAGAGAACCCGAAGTGAACCGTCGTAGCATTCTGTTGCAGGTATTGGATTACCGCTTCAGAATTTGGCACCAGAAAAGGATCGTCCAGTTGGAGGGTAGACAAGTGACGTAGAAGGAATCGTGACATCATACCCTGCCAAGACCCTTTTTCCGTCACAACTACTCGAAAGGGACATTCTACCTTATGGGTCTTGGCCGTGAAAAACATATCTAAATGGTCCCTTCTGGCAGAGGTGATGTGCTTTCGCAGTTGCTCCAGATCAAGCCTATGGCACAATTGAAGCGCCTTAGCCTTGAGTGCCTTGGTTTTGAAGCCTTGCAACGTGTTAAAGTTCTTTTCAATGGCCACTGTAGCCTTTTCTAGGTAGTTCACCGTAGATGTCACAACAAACCCTCCTTCTTTATCTGACACAAGTAGGTTCAGATCATTCGCTTGAAAATACTCTACAATACGAGGAATCTTCATTCTGCTTTCACTGACTAGGACCCTTCCTTAACAGTACGTCGACGCAATCCTCTATACAGCGGGATCTATCAGCTTCTTGAACCTTAGCCGCAATGTCGTGAATGTTAGACAATAGATGTACACCTTCCCTCTTCGGCGTAGTGCAATATTTAGGACCCTTTTGAAGAACCTTAGTCACTTCCACAGGCAAGGAAGGAACCCCCAGCAACGTCACGCACTCGCCTCTGTGCTGCTTGCCTAGGGCTCGAAGGCTCTTGAGTTGAGGCACGTAGGACGACCAGAGAAACTCCGTCAGCTTGCTTGCTGTGTCCAGAAAGGCCTTGTACCTTATCCCTTGGCCACCACCGGGATCCCCACCGCCAGCAATCACCCAGAGGCATGTTCTGTAAAACCGGACTTGCCGCCACATTTCCGAGCGTACAATCCTGCATATCCTCCTGGAATGCTGTGCGGAAGGACTTGCCCAGCCGAACAACCCACTGAAGTCTTGTGGCACAATTCCATTCCTGATGGCGAAGGAATAGTACCTTGCCTTGCACGTTGACATAGCAATCCCATTAATATAAAAAGAAACTGAGTCCAGCTGATACGTACACGTCAGTGAAAAGCCCAATGAAGATTCCTCGTATTGTAGAGTATTTCCAAGCGAATGATCTGGACCTACTTGTGTCAGATAAAGAAGGAGGGTTTGTTGTGACATCTAGGGTGAACTACCTGGAAAAGGCTACAGTGGCCATTGAAAAGAACTTTAACACGTTGCAAGGCTTTAAAACCAAGACACTCAAGGCTAAGGCGCTTCAATTGTGCCATAGGCTTGATCTGGAGCAACTGCGAAAGCACATCACCTCTGCCAGAAGGGACCATTTAGATATGTTTTTCACGGCTAAGACCCATAAGGTAGAATGTCCCTTTCGAGTAGTTGTGACGGAAAAAGGGTCTTGGCAGGGTATGATGTCACGATTCCTTCTACGTCACTTGTCTACCCTCCAACTGGATGATCCTTTTCTGGTGCCAAATTCTGAAGCGCTAATCCAGTACCTGCAACAGAATGCTACGACGGTTCACTTCAGCTTCTCTCTTGACGTGGAAGATTTGTTTTATTCTGTACCTCACAACAAACTGTTTGCAGCAGTAAGTGAGTGTATCGAGGCCAATGGTTCCATATCTTTTCAGAACAAATGTGGAATCAAGGTGGAATCCTTCTTAGAACTTCTGAGGTTCTACCTTTCCGCCACTGTTGTCACGTTTAATGGCAATACATATATACAAAAGAAGGGTATATGTATAGGTTCGTGCGTGGCACCTGTGTTATGTGACATTTTTTTGTCCCAATGCGACCGGGCCATTGCTAACGCACTTAACACCGGCCAGGTGTCAGTCATATTCAGATATGTTGACGATTATCTTGTCCTCCTGAAAGACCGACCCAATGAGAATGACACGGAGGTAACCGACAGCATACGAAACACCTTCGTAGAGCAAGCACAGGGACTCAAGTTTACGCATGAGTTGCCGGCGAACTCCTCTCTTCAGTTTCTAGATCTGCGGTTATCGTTTCTTGATGATCAAGCTTGCTGGATGTACTCTCCAAGATCAAAGAAAATGCTCTTACATTATGACTCTGCCCATTCAAAGCTAATCAAGAGAGGGATCGTAAGGAGTTGTTTCAGTGCGTCCCTCAAGAAATCCTGTGAACATACAGCCGGTGAGAGTTTTAATTCTCAAATTCAACGACTCACGGCATCTGGATATCCTTATTCGATTCTGTTCGATGTTGCTGAATCCATGATTACATCAAGTGGAAGACCAACAAGAAATAACTTCAAGGGACGCCGACCGGCTGTTGTGCCATACATACACCGCATTTCCCATAACTTGAAGCGGGCGGCATCCAAGTTTGATGTACAGGTTGTAATGTCAGCTCCTGATAAACTAAGGAGGCTATGCCCAAAAATCAACAACAGCAGGAACAAACTGCAGAATGTACTGTAAAGCATCCACACCAATATGTCACCTGCAACAGCGGTGTAGTGTACGAAATACCGTTTTCGTGTGGAAAGGTGTATGTGGGACAATCCGGACGTTGTCTAAATGTCAGGCTAAGGGAACAGGCCTTAGCGTTAAGGTCATCTCCCGCGGGACATCTTGCGGTGCATCTAAGAGACTGTCTGTGTACCCCACTCTTCGAGCACACGAAAGTACTCAAACGGTTGTCTGGTCAGAGGAGTAGAGAACTCTTCGAAGCACACGTCATACTATCCAAGGGCGACGACTGCATCAGTGCTCCTTCAGTAGCCTTATCGGAAAAAGAACACTTTTACCTCAGCCTTCATTCCTGAAGATCCTTCCTACACATTATTTTGACACTGAATTATTTTTCTTCTTTCTTCTCTTTTGCTTGTTTTTTCTCCTTCCTTTTTCTTTTCTTTTATTGTTTTTTTTCTTCTCTTTTTTATTTTTCTAACTTTTTGATTTTCTTTATCTTTTTCAATTTTTGCTTCATAATATTTCGTATATAATTATATAAAAGCATCCTTCTGTTTCCTATCCGATCCTTTTTTATCTTCCTTCTTCTTTTTCCATCTTCCTTTTTATCTTTGAATTACATCACTTATTTTCGTCTTCTTTTCTCTTGTAAATAAAACGCCAGTTGTTAGTTAGCGCTCTTTCCTGTCTTCTCGTTCTTCCCTCCGTCGTCCTTGCGCTATTTTTTAGTAACGTTGATTAGATGTAGAAGCTTCTGTTTTAAATCAAGACTACGAATTTGGAAGTGCCTGTTATAAGGTTTAACTTGTTCGCAGGGCGACAGCGGCGGTCCCGTGGTACGCCAGGAGAACGGAACGTGGACTCTACACGGGATCGTCAGCGCCACGCCGTTTATCTGCGGTACGATGCTCGGACCACAGGTATTTGTGGAGGTTTCCGCCTACGTGAAAGACTTCATCGACCCCTACCTGAATCTCGGCGGCCGTGAAGATATATGTCACATTGTAAAACCTGACGAGTAAATAGTGGTTACATTCGAGCGTAATTGAAAAATAAAAATAAGACAAAAACTGCGTGCAACTTTTCAGTAGCAAAAAGCAGCTTCCAGTGAATCTTCTGTAATCACTGATAAAACTAATTACATTACACGCTCAAGCAACTTACAAAGTTCCGACTTCTTTTTCAATGAACGGAATTGTGGCAGCTGTGCGAAGTTTCAAGTGAATTAACAGTCGTTAATTTAGTTTAATTGCTGCGCGCCACCGGCGTTCATTCTCCATTACTCCCTCATCCCCTCCATGGTAGAAACCTGTTGCTTTACGCGTAGCGTTCCGTATTTTAGGGATTCGAAAAAATGATCTCTATGACATCTTGCTGGATTACGCATCCCGGCTTGGTCGCTGCACCGCGAGTGAGGTCACCGGAAGTTTCGTATAGTCCATGTGTGAGGTACTGGAAATCGACCTTCTGGACCGTTGTGGAGGCCGGGCGGCAGCGTCCTGAAAGCATGGTGCCTTAAACGCGTCTCCGACTGGTGTGTTTGCCGCGTCCAAAAAGCTGGTCCCTCGATTACCGCTTGATGACGTCATGTCGTCAAGGATGAAGGTGACGAAATGATAAATAATGAACTGAAAATAACGGTTTAAGCGGCGAACCTGTCCCAGAAACAAAAGGAAGAACAAACGTCCAGAAGGCAGCAGCGAGCGTCGACGGCGCCAGCCGCGAGCGACGGTGTGTCGACGTGACAGCTGGCCAAAGCGAGACCGAATGAACCGGCAAGACCGCATTTCACTTCTTATCTACTACACTCTGTCTGTCTCTCGAATATTTGACCTATACTCGAGGTTAACTATTCTGTGCTACATTGCCGAGGCTAACCTAGCATCCGCAGTGCACCAACTCTGTCAAGAAGTATCGAAAGGCGCCCAAAGGCGCCTTTCGATAAGCGCTTCTGGCGGCATGTGCTTTGACAGAGTTGGAGCACTGCGGACGCTAGGTTAGCCTTGGCAATAGTAACACAGAATAGTTGACGCCGCGTATAGAATGTTCGGGAGTGAGCTAGGGCAAAACTGACTAGGCAAAGCCATTCTGGCCTCCTTATCTTTTACACTCGGGGTAAGAGTGAACGCGAATCTTCTAGATGAATAAAGAAGCGTTGCTTCTTTGTTACCTTAAATAGGTAACAAAGAAGCAAATAAAAAGCGTTGCCTTTTGTAACCTTAAATAAATTAACACAAAGCTAAACCAAATAGCACAGAATAGTAAATTGTGGGTTGTCGGAACCATAATTGCTCCTCAGTCCTGCCGAGCATAGTATACTGTTTAAAACGAACAGCGTGCACCGCTTCGCGTCGCGGCTAGCGACGTCCTGATGGTCGGGTTCCGTCGGGGAGCAGCTCACAGTTCAAGTCTCCAAGGCAGTGAATAACTATGTAGAACCCTCCCACGTTGTCATCACTTTCCGAAGGGGCAAGAGAGCTGCCCACCCAAAACGGAATAGTCTGCTCCGGTGTCGATGGGTGCCGTTGCGTCGTGGCCGTGGATGGTAACGTCGAGGTTATTCGACACCGTCGCAGAAGCGTCGTTCCGATCCGTCTCGTCGCTAGTGTGGGAGCCATCCGACGTCTGTGGAGGATATTTCCGTCGTTGGTCTTCGGTAATACCACCTCATGGTATTTCCGCACTTTGCTTCCCGGCGAGGCATGGGACACAGGCGTTCCCGGCTGGACCTTTGAAGAGGCGATGCAAGGCATCGCAGATAAGGCGAGTGATATGTTCGGCGGGGAGACATCTCAGGGGATGTCAAGCGGCGTAAGTAGTCTTCGATGTCCCGAGTGTCGCTCCCCAAGGCGTGGTTGAGGGTCATTTGGCGCAAACCTTCGCAGACCCATGCTGGCGTAGGTACGGGCATTGTCGGTGAACGTGGTCCCCTTTCCCGCAGTGGTAGTATAGCGGGCGTCAGTCAGCCGATCTCCAGACGTCCGTCTTCCTTTGCGCCGACTGTTCTTGGCGGACGTCCCAGGGGCCTTCCTTCTGGCGTCGAGCGTACTGGGGTACAGGGGTTTGCGTCGAGAAGTCGCCGAGTACTGGCGGACAACGGGTGGCAGTCGTCGGGTAATAGCGGTGTAAACGTCGGCTCCTCCGGGGCGGCCACGTCGACGGGATTTCTGGCTGCAAGGCCCTTGACCTCCTCGCGTACAATCTCGCCGAATGAAAGCGAGGCCGGCGCTCAGAAGTGAGAGAGCAGCTTTCAGAGCTCCTTTTAGACAACGTCCCGGATGATCTCGTCGATGTCCGACGTACTGAGGCCAAGGTAGCAGCTTGACGACGACGATACACCAACGCCAGGAAGTCGCTGGTAGTGCGAGGCTCGTGCCTGGAAAGCACGTTTGATTTCTGTGGGCCCCGTCATGAATTGTTCGACGGTCGAAGGTGGACTGCGCACAAAACCCCCAAAGAGGTTTTCTTTGATTCGCCGCATGATATCTCAGTTCCTTGCACCAGGAACTTCGGGATCCGCTTGGCTGTTGAGTCCAAGCACGTACTAGACGAAGCTGAAGATGCTCTCATTGGAGCCTTGAACACTTGCGTGAAGCAGCTCCTCAGCGCGTTGTCGTTGCTGCGGGATCGCGAACACTCAGCGAGGTTCCCCTTTGCATGCTTTCCAGGTGGTGATCGTCGCCTCGTAGTTTTCGTATCAGGTACGTGTCATTCCTTTGAGAGAGAAGTAGACGTTCTGCAGGCGTTGCTTCGGCGTCCACCCCTTGTGACGGGCAACTCACTCCTACTGCTGCGTCCAGTCGTCGATGTCCTCCTAGACGTCGCCATGAAAGGGCATCGGGGTACGGGGTGCGACGGACAGCAAAACACCATGTGAGGGTTGCGGCAGAGGGGGTCTCGGTCGGCTGACCCTGGGGAAACATCTCCATGTTCGGTAATTTGTTCCTTGGTTACTTCACTCATGGACCAAATTCCGGTGGCTGGCCTTTAGTGCGGCGGCTTGCTCGGGCTTCGCCTGGCTCCACAGAAAAAAGTTCTCAGGGGACTGACATTGTTCTGAAACGGCGGCTCCTTGGGGGCGTATGAGAAATGGACATAAAGTGTCCCGCACATTCACCAGAAAAGTCGCTAGATGAAGGCGACTACACGATCAATAATGAACTGGAAAATAAAAGTGCAATCGGCGAACTTGCGTTAGAAACAGAGATTTTACTAACTACTCATAACCATTTTCCTCCTCCGACAATTGACATTGCCGACGTTGTTTGGGCAATTCATCAGCTCCCATCTAAAAAATCTTGTGGCCTTGATGGCATACCGAATTTTATAGTTAAGGGGTGTGTCGACATACTGGCTCCCATTCTACACCACATATTTTCTATGTCGCTGAAGCAGTCTATCTTTCCGACCGCCTGGAAAAAGGGCTTGGTAATCCCTCTTCCTAAATCAGGCACTCAACGAATATCACAAACTATAGACCGATATCATTGCTTTCCGCATTTTCGAAGGTATTCGAAAAAATCATTCATAAGCATCTAACACACTGTTTTAAGCACTCAATACCCGAAGTTTCAACATGGTTTTTTGAGCGGCAGGTCTGTTGAAACAAATCTTGCGTGTTTTTGAAATGATGTTGCCCCCAGAGTCTCTTCTCGAGAGCAAGTTGACGCAGTGTATTTTGATTGTAGCAAGGCATTTGATCGTGTAAACCACAAGTTACTGTTACACAAACTTTCTGTTTCTGGTCTCAGTGACGAGTACTGATTCTTGGTTTGAAAGTTATCTTTCTGCACGAGAAAACTGTGTCGGCTAGGCAAATGTTAGGTCTTGTTTTTTTCTCGTGCCATCTGGTGTACCCCAGGGTTCCAATCAGGGACCTCTTCTTTTTAATATATTTGTTAAAGATGTCCAAGACATCATTCGCCATTCGAGCCTCTTGCAGTTCGCTGATGACCTCAAGATCTATAAAAATATTTCGTCATTAAATGATTGTGCTCTACTGCAGGAAGACATCAACGCCATCTGTCTATGGTGTAAAGATAACGGGCTTTATCTTAACATTGGAAAAACAATTGTAATATCTTTCACGCGTAAGACTAATCCAACTCACTTTCTGTACTACTTAGAAAATTCGTCGATTACTCGAGTTACGATTGTGAAAGATCTGGGAGTGATGCTAGACTCCAAACTCAACTTTAACTCGCACGCGACATACGTTGTGAGCTCTTGTTTTCGTCTTCTCGGTGCAATTTCAAGATTTAGTAAGTGTTTTTCAAGTGTTTACCTTTTCTACGTACTTTATCGAAACATAGTTCTTCCAAAACATGACTTCTGCACTGTGATTTGGAACAGCCTTAGTGCTACAGCTTCCAATAATGTGGAACGCGTACAGAAAAGATTTGCCAGAACTTATCATTTTAGGTCCCCGTCACACGATCTTTATGATTACAACGAAGTGCTTAGACAATTGCAAATCACTAACCTTGCATCAAGACGATGCTCGCGCGACCTTTTATTCTTGTTTAAATGCATACATTCTTATCACGATATTAGCTCTCTGGTCACATCTATTAACTATCATATACCCGGTAGAAATGTTCGTTCTAGTCGCACTTTCCATGTCAATTACAGCGATTTCACGTCACCCTCGGGCCGACTGCAAAACTACTTCAATCATCTGGAATCAGATGGCATTGACATTTTCAACCCTAACCAACCTCATTTTAGGAAGTGCTTGCTTCATGTATTGAAATAACGTTCATGCTTTGCAACTATTCAATTCCTGTGTTTTTCCTTTAGAGCGTTTATATGCTATCTGAAATGTTACTAACAAGTGCACCAATGTATAGACTTTGGCTGTTTTTGGGCACTCAAAATAAACAAACAAACAAACAAACAAACAAACAAACAAACAAACAAAATGAAGATCCAACTTCGAGAAGGCAACAGTGTGCGTCGACGGCGGCAGCAGCGAGGCGACGGTGCGCCGGCGAGACAGCTGGCTAGCTCGAGAGTGAATAAATTGGTATGACTGCGCTAGAATGTTCGGGAGTGAGCTAAGGCCACACTGACTAGGAAGATAATTCTGTCCTCCTCATCTTTTACACCCGGGGTAAGAGTAAACGCCAATCTTCTGGATGAACAAAGAAGCGTTGCTTCTCGGTCATGCACGCGGCAATATAAAAGTCATGCTCTCGCCGACCGCGTTTCTGACGCTGTGCCTGGAGTAATGGTGCATGTGGCAGACGCCTGTTGTGCTGCGGGACTCCCTTCAGTGTGACATTCAACGGAAGTTCCGGCAGCCAAAATTTGAGACACCGCGACGATGGCGACACGCGCGTTTGTTCGTGCTTTTGCCTGCATTTCTACGACCAACCGCCAGGATCGTGACATGCAACAGCAGGACATTCCGGCTTCTGTGACATCATTTGTTGCCACTTCGGGACCACCTTTGATACAGGGGTGGGATAGGACGCTAAACACACCAGTCGGAGACGCGTTCCAGGCTCCATACCGGAGACACGTTTTCTGCTCGTTCGCCGTCATTAGCCAAAGAAGTTCTTTAAATCTTCGTATTAACGGTCGTAGTTAGCTTTGAGAACATATGGAAATTTTTACAAAGTGCAGCCCCGCAGGAAAACGGCACAACTCGTTTAACGCAAGTCTCGCGGCGTCATCACAGGCCGAGGTTCTGCGTCTCTGGCTTCGCACGCCTCGATACCTTGAAGAATTGACGCCGTGTGGATGTGTTAACCCGTTGGGAACGTTTTGAAGGTGTGTCGCGCGGAGACGTCTTTGCCGCAAAAATATCGGTCGTGGAGTTCGGGCTAAAAATAATATTATTACTGTGTATTTTATGTGACAAAAAACAAGCCCGCGCGTCTTCACACTGGCGCACACAAGAAGATAAAAAGAGAAAGCAAACCCACACACACACCATCAAATCCACAAATCAACTTGGCTACTAATAGTGTGAGAGCTTCAGAGAAAATGTGCTACAGTTTGAACTTCCCACTACACTCTTCAATTCCAGGCTGAAAACTGAGGGATCCGCGAAAATATCCAATCTAGGGGATGCGATTCTTTTAAATTAAATTTGCATACGGACGGTGGTGAGAATTTAGACACGAGAAAATGTCTTGAAGGCAATGAACGATCGTCGCCGCCATTGCGATATCCCCTTCTGTTTCGTCGTCAAGGAATTCAAACTCGTTTCTGGCTCGCGAGTGCCGCAAGTTACAAATACACTCGTCAGAGTGAAGCAAAACGCTGCTTCAGAGGCACATACACCTTGACGAAAGACATACCCTCAAAATCATCCACACGGCTCGATTCTGGATTGCTATTCATGCGGGCGAAGGCAGAGGCGCAGCACTTCGGTATGCCAAGACATGTTCTTTGATGACGCCGGAGACTTGCGTTTGATGAGTTGTGCCTTTTTCCTGCGGTGCTGCGCTTCAGTAAAACCTTTCACGTGTTCTTAAATGTAACTACGACTGTTTACGCAAGGTTTTAAAAACCTTCTCCGGCGAATGACGGCGAGCGAGTGAAAAACGTGTCTTTCAGCACTTTCTGCAACGCACCAGAACGTCGACTTCCGGTACCTCAAAGATGTCCGTCCGATGACCGCATTCGCGGAACGGGGATCACGATCCAGCACTTTTTATAGAGATCAGTGATACGAATTGATAAGCCCTAAAAATGACCGCAAAGACGGTTTCGTCATACTCAGGAAAATCGAAGAACCCTAAATTGCAGCTGTCCTTGAACAGGAAATGCCCCACCTTCACAGGAAGATATCATTATCAACAGAAATAAGGGCTATTGCGTAAACCAGCTGGAAACAGTCATAGTGGAAAAAAACGTAACTCTAGGGATCAATTTGGGACAGCACAACACCGTCTCAAGATTGTCGTTGTTTTGTGTGTATGTGTGTGTTTTCACCTTTTTTTTCGCCGTACATTGTCCCTGGTCTCAAGGTTCTTTTTTTCACTATAATCGGCAGTTTTGTTTTGTGTTCACCAGGAATGCAATCTCCACTATACTTCGTCTCACCCTACGATGGTCTAAAGGTCAGAGCTACAGAGCACCAGGTCCAATCAGGTTACACGTTAAACTATGACATGCGTAACATTGATTAGGGGTGAACGAATAATGCTGCGAGTCAAAAGCGCCGCATCAGTTCTATAGCTTCGACACTGCAAAGAGTCTGTATGTTGTGGCTTTCTTTGCGATGTAAAATTGGTGAGCCACCCAGTGTTATTCAATTCGAACCACTGTCCGCCCATCCACATTCAACGCGGGCACTGACGCGTGCATTGAAGCCAAATACCAGGCAATTTCTAAGTGGCTCGTGATTGGATCTGGCGGTCCGTAGCTTTTGCCTTTAGTCCATCGTAGGGTGAGACGAAGCATAGACTAGAGTGCCTTCATGGCTTCCTACACTAGACTGGCCTCGAAGCTGTTTCTTTCTTCATGACCCTTATTTTATTTCTTATTCCTGCCGGTACCCTGACGATTTGTAAGTATTCAGGTCACCTGAATAATCCTTAGAGGTTTGGGAATTCCGTGTCCTTCAACATAATCCCCGATTAAGGCAAATTTTAACGCAGAGCGTATGTAAGTGCTGGATGTGATGGGACAAGCGTTACGCTGGAGTGCAACGAAAATCCGCACGTTACACGCCAGCCAAGGCAACATAAAGTACACAGTGCGCATAGAAGACAATGAATAAGCACACGAAACATTGAGAAGTATGCCGAGTCCTAATGAATCTTACTTAATTATAACTAGCGAGACTTACCTAGCAGCATGGCGGGAATCGAACCCAACACTTTGCAATCCGCGCAATCCGACGCCTTTGCTCCGCGCTACGAGGAGGATACGAACAAGAGAGCAAAAGGCAGGAAGGCCATGTATATGACTCGAGGGATCCTGCGGCAGCAGGCAACATTGGCGGTAACGCGTTCCAAATAAAAGCGTTACCGCTAACAAGTTACTTTTTTCGGCAACGTAGTAACGTACTCATTACTTTTTCGAAATAGTAACAGTTAGCCTACTTACGTTACTTATTTCAAGTAACGGGTAACGGTTACCTTACTTCTTCCTAAGACTTAAAATATTACGCATAAATATTTTTCGCGTTTTTAGGCGTCGATTTGTGCGAATTTTTATAGTTTTATTCGTTTTTCTTTTGCGTTCTTCCCGCGAGTATTTAGCTGAAACCATAACAACAATAATGTAAGTATGTTTAGTTTCTGCATGAAAAAATATAACGCTTGTGCGTACCCGTATTGTCAAAACAGTAAAACTGGGTATTGATGAATTAAAAGCAACGCAAAAGTAACGTGCGTTACTTGATATCGATAACGGTAGCGACCACGCGTTCCTTTTATTTTGAGGTGACGTAGGTCGGTCACGGGTTTATTTTATTTGGAAGTAACAAATACCGCATTTGGTTACTTTTTTCGGTAACACCAGAACACTGGTAGAAGGCGACTGCCCAAGTGCGAAGCTGGCTTCCGAACCACGAAGCGTACCTCCATGCCTGTTCTTACGACGTCGCGGATCTCGAATAAATTTAAACTTTGCCTTAATTATTACACTGCGAGTACATGCGCGTGCCGTGAATGCCGTGCGAACCACGCAGGGCATTCCGTAACCAAGCATAACCAATCATAATCCACGCCTAAATCACGCACGACACATTGTGCGATTTCCGGGTTCATCACACTGTGTGATCTTCCCTTCCCAAACAAAGCACTGCCAAATAAAATAAAATAAAAATCCTTTCAGAACACGATGTATCATTGTATTTATAGCATTCCTCGGTAAGGGGACGCGTTTCAGTAAATAATAGTCGTTTGCTTTCTCTAGGGCTCCTAAAAAATGGTGTGGCTTCGCTCATCTCATAGTGTGAATGCCTCTGATTTTATATATTATTTATTATTGTATGTGTGATGCAATCCCAGTTTTTGTGATATAAAGTGCGTAAGGGGTGACATTGTACTCTAAGGTTTACTGTCCGGCTTTGACCTTACGGCTGCAAGTAAAGGTTAGGAGTAATTATAGAGATCGGGTGATTACAGAATGACTCCTTCAGGGGATCGACTACAAGTAATTCCATTATTTCTAATATGCCCCGTACAATCCTGGTCTCGGGTGACAGGTACGTCCAGGTAGGTTCCGGTGAGTTGAACAAATTTCGACTACTTGAGACAATATTTCTTATTTTAGTCAAAAATCTGGTGATAAGGCTACCTTGCCAGTAGCACCGATCGGGTCAACTATTCTAGGTTCAATGGCGAGCATATATTGTCAACGCCTCATTCAAAGATAATGATGAGGCCTCAAAAGGTTGAATTTCTTAATTGCCAATGTTTTCTATCATCGTGCAAACGTATGCTGTATCGCTGCAGAAAATATGGTCGTCTATATACTCGCCGCCAGAGTTTTACGGGCAATTTTCGTTTTGTTTTGCACTTGGTGCGATATTGCGGGTGTATGCTGATTTCGTTTATTTACCAATCATTTGGTTTCAATTTTTTAAGACCAAATAACATTTACTATCTGAAATAGTTTTGTTTCTTTAGATACAGGCGGGAGGAGATGCGTGGTTCAGTAACTGTGCCTCCCCCCCCCCCCCCCCAAAAAAAAAAAAACTCCTTTTTTTATTGTTTTTGTTTTTTTATTTGAGGGGAAACGATAAAGTTAATTTCATAGCTTGTTACTTCCATAGCTCGCGACAGCAGCGTTAAGGGTATGACGTTGAACCGTATTATCTGCAAGTCATCCAGGTTTATTAAACAAACCATGAAGCCAGAGACGCTTGCGTACTTCACGTGACAGTTGTCATCTGACAGGAACGAGGACTCTTGACCTCGATTTTTGTAAAGCGAGGAGAGCACACAGTATATATTGTAATAGCGTGTCTGAAACCAAAGCACTTGGGTAGAAACAAACATATACGATACTTCAACAATAAATTTTATTTGAAAAACAAAAAATTCAAGCTTGTTTTTTGTTTTTGTTTTTCTTGCACTTTGATGCTTCCACGTTTTCAATACTTTTACTATTGTAGGTAGAAGAAACGCATATAGGGAAATTGCAATCCTTCCAGGTGTGCATTAGCTTAGTGGGTTCATCTGAAGCTTGAATACAACGCCAACACGTGTCTCTAAGACTATCCAAACTGTGGACACGACTCGAACGTAGTCATTAAGATTCGACGGAAACAAAAAAGACAAAGGCGCAACAAAGTACTTCAGAAAGCCGCACAATCGAAAGGGTAATTAAGCAATAAAATAAAGTGTGGTTCTCGTCCTCGTCTGCGTCCATTTTTGTTAACGGGCACTTATGTGTACCATCCTTGAAGCGTTCCGCTCGGAATGGGCAGTTTACAGAGACGCGGGATGTGACGCGGCCAAACTCGTGATGCAGCCGAATGACTCTGCACTATCGCAATTAAGACGAAGTTGAAGGACGTTGGTTCATGTTTATTTCCCTAATAATAATAAAAAGATGGGTCTCGTTATTACTGGTGTCTCGTTATTACGGACACCTCCGTTCCCCCACAGAAGCGTTCATACAATATGGGTTACCCATTATACCGAGACAAAACTGTGTATATTTACTCTGTTCGTACCTGGAAAATGTGTCCACATTAACCGGGGTGGCCATATTAACCGGGTCCGTATTAACAAGGCGTGGCCGCAAAACATAACAGGCAATGACGTGAGGCTGCCGGGAAAGACGACGTTTTTAGGTCCTCAGTAATAAAAAGGTCGTGAAAGAACATAAGAGAGCGTGCGGTCGACCTGAGAATGGGTTTGTTGTTTCGGCGTTTTTTATGCTCTCCTAATGGGGACCTTGACGAGAAAAACCTGCACCCGTTAGTTCAAAGTAAAAAGAAACAAAAAAAGCGAACTCAGCTCGATGGTTTTGTGGTTTCCGTTTCTCTTGTAGCGTGCAAATAGTGCGTAGCGCCATTTCTATTCTCTACAGTGGAAAGACTGTCGAACGGACCTGGTTCCTTCTTACACTATGAGGAATGAAGAAGCCCTATTTGATCGGATAACTAGATAGTTTAAGAGTTTCTTCGAAGCATTCGGTGCCATCTTCGTACGCTACGAATTACACAATAAAGTTCAAAATACGTGTAATCAATTAGCATTTGAGCGCTTTATATGGCTTTGGCACACATCAACTATGTACTGCTAAACTAAGCGAGTAAGTTTATCTCTTTCGGGGCTGTAGAGCGTTCGATGTAGAGCGCGGAAGAGATGGTGAGACCGACTCCGTGCTTAGGAGAAAACGTTCCATTTACTCTCGTGACGTCGGGATCATGGCGGCGAGTAAAGGGCTGCTTATACTCCAACGTTGACGAATGCAACACGCGCAAAACCATGTTCGTCGGCTACGAAGTGGTGCCACGTCGCGCCAAGAAGCGCCCGATTTACTGTGTTTACAGTCCATGAGCGGTCCAGCGCGCCCCGACGAACTGCTCTGTTATGAGCACACGCGACTCCGTGGCAGCCGCGTCACCTCGCCAGCGTATTTCCGCTTCAAGGTAGGTACCAATCATGTTATCGGTGGTCGTCGTGGTCCCTCCATGTCGTCTGGTCATGCTTCGAAGCAGTGATTTGGGGCAGTGGTAGGCAATTCGATAACATAAAACAAAATTGTTCAGGATCGCGAGTGCAGACTAGCGTTTATTTTCTCCCAAATGTCACGCAAATGTCCACGGCGGAAAAACAGAAATTCACAATATATGTGGTCCGTCGAAGCTAGTCGCTTGGCCGGTTCGCCGGAGTCGAGCCATCGGGTGAATCCGCCGGGACACCTCGATGGGAGCGATGCACTCGATACTCCACAGCGACTTCTTTCTGACAGATGGCCAGTGCGCTATCATCGCAGCAACGCTCTTTATTGAAAAAGGGTGTAACCATCACACCCCTTGTCACATATAAGACACCCCAAAACTTCAATTCGGCGTACAGCGCCCTATACGTCGAACGGACGGCCCCAACCTTCACGAGAGGCTCAATGACTGTGGGATATAACGTATTATTACAAGGCTGGGCAGAGATATTCCAAAAGGTATTTGGGAATGCAAATACAGAAATACATGTATGTTAAGTCCCAATAAACAGATACTAGGATACATTCGTCTTTTATGCAACGGGATGTCCCTGAGATACTTCTGAAAAAACGTCGAAAAAGTATTCCGGTATACAGATACTTGTAGAAATATATTTGCGCCCTGTGTCGTTGTTGTTCTACTCTTTGTCCGTGTTCCTTTGGCGTTTTTTCCCATGATGTACCAACTGGCCCATCTAAGCATTTTATATATTTGCTCCCGAACGGTTCTACGTGGGGAGGGCGCCGTTCCTGGGAAATGCAAATGGGAATTTGTACTTGTGCTCCTCTTTTGTATCATCATATGCAGCTTCCCTTATCTCAAACTAATTCCGCTCAAAAAAAAAAAAAACATGTCACGCTTGGTTAACCACATAGTTACTGAACGGTAAAGACTGCGTGCCATGCTTGACAAAAGGCGTTTGCACGAAATGAACCCTATTTTGCCGTGAGGGCGCATCTCAAACTACCGTCTTATATGCCTCTGAGTCACCCATAGTGAGAGGAGATTCGACAACAGGGCCGTATACCTTTTCTTCACACTAAGAAATACCTGCACGTCCACTTACCCGCAAAACACTCGAAGAGCCAACCTCTGCGATACACGAAATCAGCTCAGCGAATGATGATGCGGAATATCTGTTTATACTTCAAAATGAAGTCTGCGCTGTGGCATTGCGCAATGAAAAAAGTCATGCTTGCATTGCGCAATGCCACAGCGCAGACTTGATTTTGAGGTCTAAACAGATGTTCCGCATCATCATTCGCTGAGCTGATTTCGTGTATCTGCAGAAGTTGGCTCTTCGAGTGTTTTGCGGGTAAGTGGACGTGCAGGTATTTCTTGGAGTGTTCACTGAACTCTTTTACAGCGTTCACTATGCTGAATGGAAAGAGTGGAGGTATTTGTGGGAGGAGTTTTATTGGTTATTCTTGCAAGTGGCCTTCTTTAAGCCACAGGTTTTTCTTTATGTTGATGATTGTGGTAGATTAGAATATAGGGCGGGTTCATGTTATAAATTCCGAAGAAGCTTGCACCAAACACATGTTTTTGTATTTTAAATTTATCGTAGATACGACAACAAATGTAACGAGATACCTAAGTGTGGTTAACTATCGTGATAGAAACGATCCGTTTGAAATGGATTTCACTACCGAGATACAAATACATTTCTAAAATGTATCTCGATGCATAGATACAGATAATCAAAAGTATCTCTAAGATACTACCGTATTCACTCGAGTAAGGGCCGCACTGTTTATGAAGAAAACCTGAGGGTTCTCTTTTTCACATAGCACGCAGATTGCCAATCACCGCGATCGACAGCATGATTCCAGCTGTTTACAGGACAGAGTTAACGTCTTCGTGCGAAGATACTATCTCTGAAGATTGCATTTGTATGGAGAATCGTGTTCTCGATGTGGTTATTCGCTATGTTATTTATGCGCAACGCAATGATTGGCTGTATATGTTTTCTGTGGGGAAGTAAGCGCAAGGGCATTGTTCATAAATAGTGCGGCTATTACTACAGTAAATATGGTGTCGTGATAGATTTGTATCGCGATACTGCCCAGCTGTGCGTATTAAACAGCAGAGGTACCTGTCAAAGACTACAGAAAAAAAAACATTGAGGTTTTGCAGTAGGGTTAAGTAAACCCCGATTATTATTAGTTTTTGTACTCAATAACACGTAATATCAAGCGAGCGTCGACCGCCGAGACGGCCAGCGCTGTGCCGCGGAGAAATGCGGCGACACGGGAGAGATCAGGCGTGTGCGCACAAAGCTCTTCCCGGTGCGAGCGTCGTCTGCTAGGCTATTCCGTTGACTGCACACAGCCCCTGTTCATTATCTGCTGGCATAACTAACCCCCTTTAAAGGGCAACTCCGCTCAATTCCGAAAAATTTAGCCTTACATGTGATTCCATTTCACAAAGTACTACTCAACCGCTCTACGTCTTCGGATTCGCGAAATGTTGAATATTATTTGTGTAATCTTAATTTAAACATCAGCCGATACCGAAACCGAAACTTCGGTTGCGTCAGGCAACATTGGTCCCGTGTCCTCAGAGTCATGGCCACGTCACGTCGAACCACGTGGTCTTGTGACGTTCGCAGGCGCGAGGTACAGGACACACGACGCGGGCAGGTCGCTTCGCATGGCGTGGACGGTGATAGCCCGGGGAGAGGGGGAAGGGGAGAACACGAAAGAGGAGAGGGGGAAGCGGAAAAACCGGACTTGCGATAAACGCGCAGGGCAGCGCAAACTAGCGCATCCGCGTTACGGTGATCACGTGGACGCCGTAGAGCCAACACCGGGAGGAGAAACTCATGACGTCATCGTTCAATTTCGCTCCGAGAAGTAAAAACAACCAAAACGTGAGAATGACGTAGTCATGCCTTTGGCGTAGCGGTTCAACGTTGGCCGCTCCAACCCCGTCGCATTGACTGCGCTGACGATTGCGCCTCACGTCGCACGCTAGAGTTGGCAGATTTCGGCGACTTGGCTCGTTTGAAAGTTTGCTGGCCAGTTTATTAAATATATAGACGGAATTAGATCGTAATATTTGACATGGGGTCTTCCTATATGATACTGAAGAGGGCTGCATAGTTTTCTAAATATCAAAAATGAAGCGGAGTTGCCCTTTAAGCAAAGATCTGGACAGCGCTTGCTTGCGTGATACTACTAAGGCGTGGCATAAACCGCGCGTCATCTCGAGTTTAATTTACTTCTCTTTTTTATTTCATGTTTGCGTTTACGTTTGTGAACACTCACAAAAACGAAAAAGTTTGTGACGCAACAAACTGAATGCAACGATTCATTAAAATATCTACCGCAGACAATGCTACGAGCAATAAAAACGAATCCAGTGCTTTCATCCTGCCTCGTGACATCGTGCTTACACGTGCAGTTGAACCCAACGGGAAGGCTACACTCTTAAAAAAAGTTAGTAAAAAGCTAGTAACTGCAGCAGTTACTACCTATTTCTGACCGTTACTACTTTTCACTAACTATTTGCTACCTCAAACGCGCGATAGGTAGTAAAAAGCTAGCAAATGCAGCCATTGCTACCTTTTTACTAGCTATTTACTACCCCAAAGGAGCGGAGAAGATGGCGGCGCTTGCTTCATACCCGATTGCCAGCTTTAGCGACGTACTTGCTGTTTCGGAACGCAGGGGGAGGTATCCACACGCAATCGTAGCGTCAAATATTGTATGAGGGGGCATGTTTAAGGGTTGGAGCTGACTTTATAACGATCGCAGCCTCCGTACCAGCACGACGTGGAAGCCAGCGCCCCAGCGCTGCAGCGAGCGCAGCGGCCATTGTTGATGCAATGGCCATGCGTCTTACTTCTTTCCTTCTCGTTTGCATTCGTTTGTGAGCGTTTATATTTTCATTTTGGTTTTAACTGGGATGAAAATAGCCACGTAGCACATACTAAAACGTTTCCGAAAACAGAAAAAGTTCAATATGTTTTTTTTTTCAATATTTTTTATATTTTTATTTTTTTTAATCGTATGTTTTTCTCTCACAAGAGACGCTTGGCAACATTGTACGACAAGCAAGTTGGGCGGTCGGGGCCAGTCGGAGTTCGCCAGACGCTAATTTCTTTTATGGGAAACTGCCGTTTTTGCCTTGTGTCATGTGCAGCTCTCGTGTTCCCGCGTTGGAATGCATAGTTAACGTTCGTGCGCTCGACGGGGCGAGTGTGTGCGTGGACCTGGACTGCTCCGAGGATAGTTCTAACGAGCCGGTACCGCTGTCACTGGGTTGGATTTCGTCTTCCAAGAAGCTTTTCTCCACCTCCTACTTGACACTGAGAACTTCTTCACGGTTTGTGTGTGCTCGGTGGTTGAATGATTCTGATTGAGCTGTCTTCGGTCGTGACAGTGCACTGTCACAACCGTTGATGTGCGTCGTTAGTAGTGTATGTAGCTTTGGGACTAATGAAAAAAAAAAACTTTTGGCATGCTACGAGTCTTTCTGAATTTGCCAAAAAAACGCGAGCATTCGTCAGTGTACTACAAAAATTAAGACGCGAGCTGCACGCGGTATTAATTTTGCATGTATTTTTGTAGTGCAGCACGCGAAAGGAGTGCAGCTGCCGTCGTACTCACCGTCAATTACAGCCTTCGTTCGCCGCCGGAGACGGCAAGAAAGCTCTCTCGCCGACGGCGACCGCATGTATCGATTTAGCGAGTGACGATGCGATCGACGGTGACAGCGACGAGTGACGGCGATTTCTCACGGTCACCCGTCTCGTCGCTCGGTTTTTTTAATTTCTAGGAAACGTCGCTCATCGCCTTGGCCGCTTGTTTCCGTCGCTTTCATGCGGTTTGCCTCGTCGCGCAACTTACCTGTTGACTGCGAATAACTGACGTGCTGACACACGACGACAAGTTTGCGCACTCAAATGGTCAGTATAAAAGGCTTAATGGCAGTCAGAGAAGCGAGCAGGGAGGAAGTGGCCGAGTGGGCTAACGCGTCTCACTATGAAACCTTGCGCTGGGTTCGAACCCCACTGCCCCCGCCCGTAAGTTAGCGATTATATGTGTGTGTGCTTTGTTTGTGTTAATGCATTGTGTCGATTGTGTGCTAAAAATGTGGGTGTGCATGTTTATATGTAAATGGAAATGCGGAAGAATTGATATAAACTACATTATCCGTTTCTTTTTTTGTACGTTTAATTGGGCGGTGATTAGCGCCACCTGGATTACTCATTTCCAATTTCACCGGAAATCACGTGACTAGTTGAGTTTCCGGTCTTCCGTGGGGAGGTAGTGCTAGTTACTAGCTAGAGGTAGTAAAATGCGTGGATTCTACTTTGAGGCTAGTAGCAGTTACTAGCTTCGTGACCTAGTAACCGTTACTAGCTTGACCGTTACTACCTCAGGCTACTAGGTACCTAGTAACATATGTGACAGGCGGTTACTAGCTCTTACCTAGTAAATACTATTAGCTTTTTTTTAAGAGTGTACGTGACGCCCGTTTAGCGAGGGACTGGCAAAGACGGCTCGTAGCATCGGCTGCGGTACAACACAAAGTGAAACGGAGTATTAGCGGCGAGATGTTACGGTGGCGCTCTCCTGTGGTTCCCTCTCGTGACGTCATGACCATGCGTACAACAAGTTCGATGGTGTTTGTAAGGAGCATGGTGGAAGCTTGAAATCATTGCGCTCTTAAAGCAACGCTACCAACACCGTCGAAATTGAAGTTCTTCCATTCCTCTTATTTCCGTCGATGAGAAATCTTTTGCTGACGTCATAGTCAGCATTCGGCCAATCGCGGAAGGCCGATCACAGCGACGCTTTCGGTCGCGCACGTCGCCAATAGACAGGGTTTCCGCTCGGTGTTTTGAACTATCAACTGCGTTGTTGTCGTCATCTAGCCTATGTAGCCGGGTAGTCACACCTTTCTTTGACCAGCGCGCACGGCCACATTTTTATGCCTCCTCGAGTGCTTGTAGAAACAGAGGGATGTGCTGTGGGAATGTCGATGGGTGGCATGACGCAGAGGGATATAGCAGCAATAGTCGAGGTTACACAGGCTACCGTCAATAGACCTTTTGCTAAATTACCCAAGCATCAGGAGAATGATGGGAATCGATGGACCTAAATTCCCAAGCGCCAGGGAGCATGCTCCGAGCGTAGTACACGCGCTGCACGTGCTGGCGTTAGCAGTAGTAGCTTTTCCGAAGCAAATGTCTAAAACAAATGGCATTTGCACGCGCGCTGTCAACGCTTTATTTTGGTGTTTTACTTCGAATCTTTCATACGGGGAAGGCGAGCGCGCGTGGCGCGTGTCCATCGATTCCCATCATTCTCCTTGATGCTTGGGTAATTTAGTCAAAAGGTCTATAGGATTGTGAACGCATTCCAAGAGGAGGGGCGATCGGCGATGCACCTCGACAGTTGCCAGCGCCTTGCCTTCCTTTGCTGCGGAGCAGGGGCTGTGTACGACCAACGGAATAGCCTAGCAGACGACGCTCCCACTAGAAAGGGCTTTGTGCGCACGCGCTTAATCTCTCCCGTATCGCCGCACGCCTTTGCGGCACGGCACTGCCCGTCCCGGCGGTCGACGCTCGCTTGATATTATTAAAGAATTGGGCCACTGTACGTACATACATTAGCTATTTTAATCATTTGTACCACTCGGCTATCACGCCGCTCGTGATAGTTGCTACCGTCGGTTCGACGTCAAGGGGCTGTACGTCAAACTGAAGTTTTGGGGTATATTATTTGCTCGTTCTCGCGTGAGTTGAAACGTGATGGCGACAGTGTGCAGATAGCGCCCAAGCACTTCCGGTTCTGAACTAGGCGGCGGGTTTCGCTGTATTTGCGAAATCAAATATGCACGCTATCGTGTGGAAATGGCCACTTATAGCACTGGCAGACTTAATTCGACCATATGATAAAATGTATGATGAGTAAAAAATTAAGCAATACACGTGAACCGAAAGTGTGCCGAGGCTACCCGATAAATAGCGCCAAAGAGTTTGTTGCCGAACTCTTTGGCAAACGTCTCGCACACTCCGACTGGCCCCGACATCCAGATTCTCGAAAGGGGCTCTCGCGCGAGGGCTTCTGAAGAATCCGTTGTCGTCGATTTGCGCTCGTCGACGACGCGAACAGAGCATGCTCTATTCCGTCCTGAGCTACGTCGACGCTCGCTGGGCTACGCCGCGCTACATCGCGTTCCGCATGGCGCTGGAGTATAGTCCCCGTTCGCAGCCAGCGTGTGCCAACGCGATCGGGCGTGTGAGCTCGTCGACGTAACGACGGAGCTTAACAGCCCTTAACTTCGTCATCTTCGCCGGTGTCGACGCTGGACCGATGGACCGCCACCGTGGCTACAATAAATACGAGCAGTCACTATATTGTACCTCCTCGTGGCATATTGTGCCTCCTCATGACACACCTTTCCAATCCTCCCTTTCCTCTCCTGTGTAAGGAAATGAGCCTTTTTCTTACACAAACTATGCGTAAAAAGTATATCGATAACATCCGCTATTAATAAAATTATGTGAAAGGAAACATATTATATCGCTTGGTAAGTGGAATATGGTCACCCCTTTGAGTGACGCAGGCAAATTCAGCACTTGAGCTGCCTTATCTAGGATATGTTGCTGTACTGGCCTCCCCCCCCCCCCCTTCGCAATCTTCTTGAATAATAATTTCAGCACCACGTTTGGAGCTAGCATGAAATACAGTGTCCTCGTGGCCTTCGCATCATTCTGAATGACTCATACTAATCTGAAACGATATGTGCTGCTAACAGTGGCGTACGCGCCGGCGTCATAGACAGGGCTTTTGTTTTGTTGTTTTTCGCTTGTTTTCGTTGAAGTATCGTTTTTTGACACTTCACTAAAACAAAATTCTCCAGGAAATATAATTGTTATTTGAGACTTAAACCTCCACTGGACTCCATCATCCATGCATTGGGAATATATATACTCGATAAATGTTTTGCTACTCTTTTTATCCTCAAAATGGCTCAAAACAACTCTGCATTACAAGTTATTTTTTTATTAAAACATACAAACAGTACGTGTTTAAATGCATAAAGAATATAACAGTAAGCATGTCCCAGGTGCGTGAGAGAAACAGAGAAGGAGAATAAATTAAAAGTTAAAAGATTGACAGCCTTCAAAACAGGGGCGGCTTCACCACAACTCGAAAGTCAGAAGTAAAATTGAAATTTATGGCAAAAAAAGAGCAGCAAAGGAATGATAAAGGAGAGCGTAAAAAATGTGACACACTCACAGTTGCACACATACAAGACAGGTGCGTATAGAGTAAAACAAAACTCTTTCATACTGCACACTGCCACTATCACTCACTCGCACGTACTCACGATTATACTTCAAAATGGGTGAGTAAGTGTCTTAGCGCCTAATAGCTGCGTAACCTGTATGACGAATACATACTAGCCCATTTGTTGACCTTATTACAGCTAGATAAGAGTAAGCTCTCTTAAAACATCCCACATTATGTAACCCTTAGGCGCTATCAGCGCATACTAGGTAGATAAGTGTTCGCACTCTTTTGAGCGTTTTGAGGTTTGGCCAAGAAGCGACCTCATTTGCTAAAGGGTGGCATATGTCTAACAGTTCAAGATGAAACTTTATTTTGTTCATTACGACGAAACATCACAAGCTGTGTCGACAAACAAGCGCGGGAGCCGTTCGGTGAAACGTCGCTCGACGAACTGATTGCCGTCGACTCTCAAATGCCCTTTCATGACGCGATGCTGTCGCGACATTCAAGTTTCCACGTTGTTTTCAGAACAGGAATCATACGTATTTATTTAATTAGCTAAACCAACGATAAAGGCGGTTTGGAACATGCTGGAATAGTCATGCGGCCCTGGTAAATGGGGTCACAGGTCCACAACTTTGTTTTCCACCGAGGCAGCGCAACGATTGAAGGCACACAGCTCAGGTCGACTAAGCTCTTTCAACGAATAAAAGCCAGGTTCATAGTCATATATGTTCCGAGAGCGGCTGTGGTCAGTATACATGCAGTAGCAAATACGATCGAAAGCGAACATGTGCAAGGCTTCCAGCCTACAGCAACAAACATCGTTGAACACTTAAAGTCTGTAAACTTCTGCTCTCGCCCCTGTCTCTTCTATTTTGCAGGGGTCGTTCGAAAAGAAAACGTCAGCGTTTTCGTATCACCTAGATACCAGAGTCAAGAAGCTCGGTAATATTCCTTAGTCTTTAGTAGTAGCATTACTGTGTAAATGGTTCTCGCTATTGTACCTGCCCCGTGTGTTCGCCGCGGCATACGAATGTCGCGGATAAGCAGAGATAAATGAGGCCGATGTCCATTAACATTTGGCTTCGGTCGTATGCGCGAGCTTCGAGTCGCTTGTCAAGCTTACGCACTAGCGGTACGCGACGCGCAAAGCGCGGCTTTGAGCCCAACGCTGGCTGCTTTCAAAGCAGAATATGTCTGTCCAGTCTGTTCCCGGGAAAACTAAGATCGTTACAAGATTAGGCCGGGCTTTGGCGATACGCAAATGTCATTTCTATTCAAATCGCTAGCACCAGGGCGGGTGGAATGTGGGTTAAGTTCTCGCATAGGAAGTAAGCGACTTGTGTGCGCGGAAATAATGGGAGCACACGGAAACTTCATTATACGCCAATTTTGTTGTCTTTATTTTGGTTATTTCTCCTTAAGTTCGAGACACAAGGCCGTTGTTTATGCACATCATCCGGGACATGGCCTCCAGGGCTACCCACGGTGGTTCGGAGTTGGATCCGAAGATGACGGCGTGTTCTTAATCGGGTGGAGTCGACTTCACCACGGCTGCGCCTGGCTACTCCATCTTCAGCGGGCACGGTGACGTCGGGAAAGCACGTGGAAATTGTTCTGACTGCAGTTCGGAGGATGGACGCTAGGGCCACAGCTCGGCGCCCGAGTCACGTGACTTCAGCCCATCCTGACGCTGCTTCAACTCGACAACCGTCATGAATCGTAAGCGATGGGGAGAGCCACCGGGCGTAGCTCTAATCGCTGCGGAGCCTATCGGAACTTTCATTTCGTCTGGCTTTGTCACTGGTCACACGGGTGTCTGTCACGAACACCCTTTCACTCTCATGGAGCCTGACAAGTTGCGTAGCACGGATCGGCATTTTTCTGAATATCGTTCTTCAAAAAACGGTCTTTATCCGAGAAATCACAGTACTGTAACATTTATAATTAACTAACACTGTTGAGGGTAACAGCGTTACCGGTAACGCAATCCTTTTTTTTAGTAACGTGTAACGTACTCGTTACTTTTTCAAAACACTAACGGGTAACGTACTTACGTTACTAATTTCGAGTAACGGGTGTCGGATTTACTGGTTACTTCCTCTTCCCAAGACTTAAAAAAAAAGTTACACTTCAAATTGCTTCGTGTTTCTAGGCGCTGTTATGTGAATTTTATAATCTTGCTTTTTTCTTTAGTTTTTTTCTTGTGAGTATTAAGGATGAACCGCAAACAAATATAAAGTTACTATGTCCAGTTTCCACATGGACATAATGTTGCTTGAAATCAGGCACTTATGCATACTTGTAACGTCAAAGGAGTAAAATATGTAAATTTATCATTTAAAAAATAACGCAAAAGTAACTATCGTTAATTTTTATCGGTAACGGAAACGGTAACGCGCTGTTATTTTATTTGCAAGTAACGAGTAACGATATTGTTACTTGTTTCGGTAACGCCTAAGCACTGTTGACGGAGCTACTTAAACGTCACAACGCATTAAACATCACGCTCTTGTTTAATTAATATTTTGCCGCAGCTCCCCTCTAAAGATCGAGATTTTTTGCTGACTGCACATCGTGTAGTGGTTGACAGAGGAAACTTCTGCACGAGGGTAGAGAGTCGAAGGTCTGCTTTAAGCAATGTGACTGCAAGGAGCACTAACCTAAACATTTTAAAAGGACTCAGATTTCGTTTTAACTTTTGTTAAACTTGCACGACACTACCGAATGCTTATTGCTGCAATGGTCAATTTGTCACAAGCTTCATGTCAATGATTAAAAAAAATATTTCGAGAACGCAGCTGTTACAAGTGACAAAAGACAAAACGATGACCCTTTTGTAACAAGTATAAGGCCTTGATTTTTATGTTCGCATTCCCCAAGGTCAGTAGAAAAACAAGCACCTTACCTCTCGCATACCTTCAAACAGCTTGAGCCTTCGCTGTCGGTGTTCCATGTACATTATCACTATCCGTTCATTTCGGACGAACGCTATTGCTCGTTTCAAATGAAGGGACTGCAATAAAACAAGAGGAAAACTCTCGTTACCACAAATCGGCGATGAACCTTGAGCAGCGTGACCCAACGTTCTGCCTGATACCACAGGACCCGTTCCTTCCTCCTTGCCGACCGACAAACGTTGACGCGTCTGAATCTATACGTCACTCCAAAGCGGCGCAGGGATTGGGTCCAAGCACTTCGTTATTCTTCACTAGGACACTGTTGTCCAATCGATACACCGCATTTTCATATGACGTCATCTAGAGTGCCTCGAATTTGTGTTCTTCGCGAGGCTATCCACCAGATGGAGCTTTACAATACTCACTCTCGGCGTGTGGGTAATCACATGGCACCCGGGCTTCCGTCAGTCGGCCCTGCAAGTACGCAGGTACCACTTGATTGGCAACGTAGAGGTTCGCAAAGAGCTACCGCAGGAGACTGTTGGCACCCCGATTGTTTGCTTTTTTGAGCGAATCAGCGAAGGCATCGAACGCTCATCTACATTGACAGGATGTGGACGACAGTTCAAGTGTTCAGACCGTTGGTCATCGCCGTTTCTTTTGCCGGAATCTGCGGGGTGCTCGGTGACATCACCAATGGGGATGTCGGACCCACACCAACCGCGGACCCTGAGATCCTGGAGATGGAAGAAGGGCTCCAGACCCTGTCCGAAGACATCAAGCGCTTCGCGGCGAGGCAGCTTCTGCCCGTCGTCAACGAGATTGTGTTCGATCCGAGGCTGTCCACGGAGTGCGCGAGGACTCCTGAAGCTTGGGACGGCGCTGGGGTCAAGCGACATCTGGGCCCTTCAGAGTAAGCCTTCTTTCTAAACTTAATCTGCGTCGCTCCAGTGGAAGTATTTTTTGATGCCGTCGTCTCTTCCCTTTGAGTGATGTGCTGCTATGCACCCTGTGAATTGTCCACCGTTCGCTGAGACCTTTCGAGAGTGCTCGGAAAGTGAGAAAAACAGAAAACATTTCGGCCTGGAAAAAAACAAAATTCCTGGATGTGATATTGAGTTTGTTGATTAACGTTCTCAATTGCTGAGTCATTGCAGGAATTCGTTTTTTTTTTTAACGAAACAATTTATTTAGAAAGGCGAAAGCATTACTTGTCCCATTAAGCGAAAAAGCGGCATCGTTGTGCCCTAAAGATGGCCATAAAAATAAGTCATCAAGCACGCGCCGCTCACGCTCAAGTGCGGGAGCGTGATGTAACCGCCGCAGCGCAGTGTGCAAAACGCGTGCTTCAGACTTGATCTGTGCTCGTTGTTTGCTTCGTGCGATGTACTGTGACGCGACCTCGTCTACATCTACGTCATCGACATCGGCTTTTGCCTTCCTACACGTAAATAGTCTTACGTGTCCTAATGTTTCTTGTTTGTTTGTTTTTCGTTTTACGCTCCAAACGGTCTTAGACAAGAAATGCGCTCAAAATAGCAATGCTTTGCAATATGTCGATGATATAAAATTGTTTCGGCAGGTTTTATCTACCGATGACTGTCTACTACTGCTGATGAATGATTAAAATTTAGTGCATTATTTGTGCCACCGCAATTTGTTAGAACTAACTCCTGATAAAACAGTAGTCATGTCCTTTTAAGAATATAGCAAAATGTAAGTTTTTCTTATTCTCTCGACAATTTACCCCTGCGTATGGTGCAGTTCACAAAAGATCTAGGAGCATATTCGCCTCGAGATCGAACTAAAGGCGGAGCTGCTGTCGCGCAATCATCATCATCAATGTGTCGACAGGAAGGTGCTTACCCCATAAGCCATTTGCGGTCGCGGCCAAGAACTTGCAGAATATCGCGTTTATTGCCTCGTACAGTATCATTGTGAAAGCAATTTCAACAGAAAATGGTCCCATACTGTTCATTGCCTAAGTGCAATACCAACTGCACCGAGGTGGGGGTCGGTGTTCACCGATATCCAGCGGCCGACGCGCTGAAGGAAGAGTGGCACTCGAAGTTGAGATTTGATTCACGCGATGGTTTGCTCTAAACATTTCGCTGCCGAAGACTATAAACCAACGATGCATGACAACTAAGGTAGTAGCAAAATAAAACTGTTTACATAAGTGTCACGAGTGGCCAAAAACATAGTACGCGTAAAGCGTGCGCGTTGATGCTCGCTGGCTGCTGGGCAGGCTCATCGTCCTTTGTGCGGGTTCTCCCGCTGCGGTGTTTTTTGAGGAGATGCGAATGCCACAAACGTATTACTGCGTAAAATTGCCACCTTTGAAACGTCGTAGAATTGTCGCTCCTACGAGCCCCCCTACACAATGCTACTAAAGGAGGCATCGGCTACAGCATGACTCGCTCAATGCCGTGCGTGTGCTTCGTACGCACCTGATCAATTTTCTTGAAGTTCGGTTGGAAGTACGCAGTAAATAGGGCTGATGGCAACTGATCAATCTACCGAAGGAGCAACAGGGACTATCGAGACTAATCAATTACTTGGTTATACTCCAACAATTTTGCTTACCCTCCGAGTGACAAAGGTTTCGTGCCACTTCGCTTGAAAAACAAATTTTCAACGGCTAATCACGCTACATGAAAACGGCATGATTACATCTAAGGTTAACAGCTCACTAAAGGAGATGGGTGCCACGTATGAAACTCGAGCCATTCTTTTTCCTAAGTGACTGCACCGCCTACTGCAAAATCCTTCGCGAGCCCCACATTTTCGAGAATTACAAAATTAGCGAAGAATAGAGGCACGCGAATACCTCTCTTGTTTTCAGGCCAGAATTCAAGTCATCAAAATTCGCGAGAGTCAGCGGCCGCGAATAGGTTCCTATGCCTAATTTGCAAATAATTGGGATCGCAAAAATAAAGGGATTTACGTATGCAGCGTTTAAAACGATCGGGAGGGCGAATCATGCGATAATCTCAAAGACGTAGCCGGTCGTTGGAGTTACAAACAATAACTATTTAGCAGGGCGAGTGCACGACAGTTCATCAATCGTGGCGCCGTTCGTAAGTGTAAGATCCACAGTGTGGGGATTCTTGCCGAGAGCCGACGACTGCAGTACGTAACTCCGCAAGCGTACGATCGTCGTCGTGGTCGTTGGGGCCACAACGCTGCACTCAATAATGTGCCCGGCATTCACAAGGTGTTCGCTTTCGACAAGGCACCGCTTTCCGTCGGCAATGTACATCCATAGTAGCATGCAATGGCACTGAAACTAAAACAAATTATCGTATCACAACAAGAACCACATAGCAACATTACATAAGCATCCGGCTTGGCATTCCTTGCCTTCGCGTGTTTCCACTCTCGTGGAACGATACTATCTTTTCGACGAAACCAGCATTCGCAACGCAAATAGCGCAGTTTACCCGAAAACAAGCATTCATCGTCGAGAGGACCTATGTTTCAATGTGCGTCGAGAGCAGGCGACGTGCAGCAGCATCCACACTCGCAGTGTTTCGAACATTAGCCGCACAGTGGCGACTCTGTTTGATCTCGAGGCAAATAGTGACCAAACTTTGTCCTTCAATTAACATGTTTCTTACATTATGAAGGCTGGTTTTCGGATGTTAGGTGTCATTTCCAGGATTACGCGTGAATTCTCAACGTCAGATTGTAGATTCAATTTATACTGTTCTTTGATACGTACCAAACTTGAGTTTACTTCTGTCGTTTGGAACTGCATCGGTTGTACAAACCAAGCTAAGACAAAAAAATGTGCAGAGAGGTTTTTTAGAATTCTGTATGACCGCTGCATTGGTCGCACTGTTTATGATTATTGTGCAAACCTTTTACACGGATGTGGTTGCCCTACACTAATCTCGAGAAAACTTTAGCGTGATCTCATTTTCTTACATAAGTGCTTGCATAGTTTAATTGATTGTTCGAACCTCACCTCAGATGTCGGAATTTATGTGCCGCGGGTAATATTGAGGGCGATTCCTACTTTCTCGGTTGAAAAAACTAACCTAATCAGTCTTATAAACGGCATATACATTATTTCTATAAGATAGTGCCGCGTGTAGGGCCGAGCAAGCAACACTCGGTCAAGGAATTCTAGAATTCTCGCGTTTATTCTTACTCGGGGCATAACTTTTATTATTTCGTTCTAGTTTCTTGTTCTCGAAAGTGCCTGTTCATTCTCGCCCCGAGCTCGCTACGCTGAAAGCTTTTTTTGCCAAATTTTTCAGAGAGTCACGCACACTAGATAACGAGTTGCGCGGGACCTTGTCGAGTCAGTCTCGCTCTCGCTTGCTGTTACGCCGCCGAATCGCCGCCCACTTTTCTGCTGTCTCGACGCCCTTCTCTTATTTTGTATGGCACACGTTCGTCGATTAAACCCATCTCTTCAGTTCATTATTTATCGCCTCTTCACCTTACTCCCTGACAATATCCAGTAGAACCAGTATCGACATCTTCAACTCAGACATTGAACTGCTTAGGTCTTCTCTGACTAATACTTAACTATTTATTCTGTATGTAAAAAGATACTTGGTGTGAGTTCTGTGTTAGTTATTTTGAATTTACATTCGCAATTCGTGTTCTAATTTTATGACTACTACCTCCGTTAATAACACCACCTTAGCTAGTTTCGTGAACCACATAGCATACTGTATAACGACATCATTGAGCGGGCATCAACATCTCAAATCTGTAATCTTTTGGAGGGCATCGATCGTAATCGAGGCAATTTCGCTGTTCATGAGCACATAAAACAAAACGGATGATGATGATGATGATGATGAGCGGCTTTATATTTTCCCCAACATAGTCACCGACGACTTAAGAAAAGCAGGGTGTGACTTATTATGTTCACGCTTCTTGCTTCGTGATTGTGTAGTTGTACGTTATTCGTTACAAGCAACGAAGTTACTTGTAATCCCTTACATTTATCAGTAATTTTGTAAAGTAATAATTACATATTTTACTAAGTGATTTTCTTATTTATTTATGTAAGAGAATGATTGTAATCCGTAACTTTTTCGCTTTCATTCACGGGGGAGGAAGCAAGAATATAAAACACAAAAACAAAAATCGTTTCTAAAAAGTTTTTTTTTTCTTTTAGGGGTAAGTTTTATTAGATTTACAGTGTCACATGAGCACACAAAACGCAAGGTCTGACGTTCTTCAGGCGCTGAAGGGCTTTCTTCACGTCAACTAAAACCTCAATTCAAATTTTTTTTTTGTGTATGTGTGGTTTGGTTGTTTGCAAATTGTAACTCGTCAGCTTGCTCGCCCACGTCGAAGGGGGAAGCGCACTAATACAAAGAACCAGATTCTCGCTGCAAACAATATTAGGCATACTGCCGACATAAAAATGTTTCCTTCCAACGAAAAAAAAAACTGTCAAAGTGCATTTGAGCTGGTGTAGCGGATCTGTGCGTGACTTTTCTTTTTGTCCCTTCACTCCTTTGTTTCGAAGACGCGGAGAGGACACAAAACGGTCGTCGACTCCGCGCCTTCCAAAAGCTCTAGACAACTATCAATGCACTCCTCGGTTATAGTGACTACGAGAGTTCGCATAATGTCACAACAGGAGGGGACACTCCGTTTTCCGCTGAATAAAGTTCAAAGGAGAAATCTACTGAAAAGTAAGTGACATTAAATGGCATGGTGTACACAACATATTAGAACACTTATCCTCTTTGGGAGATAAAAACGTTTATTCGATCTTGTGCTGCTTTTAACATAACCTTCTAAAAGCTTCAGGTTGCCTACATCGATGCCACCCTTTTCGTACGTCAAATGTCCTTTTTGTTTTTACAATATCAGAACACGTTGTCGGTAATATCCGTATTTACTCGAGTAATAGCCGCACTATTTATGAACAAGCACCTTGCGTCTGCTTTACCGCAGTGCACATATACAGCCAATCATCGCGTTACGCAAAACTAACATAGCGAATAACTAGATCGAGAACACGATTCTTCATACAAATGCATTCTTCATAGATGGTATCTTGGCGCAAAGACGTTATCTCTGTTCTGTAAACCGCTGCAATCATGCTGCCGATCGCGGTGATTGGCAAGCCGCATACTCCGCGGAAAAGCGAACCCTCCGGTTTTCTTCATAAACAGTGCGGCTATTATTCGAGTAAATACGGTATGGCAACTTTCAGTGATGGTGGCACCGCGGTGCGAGAGTCGCGTTCTCTAACTCCTGGATGATCGGCTTCAGAATAGAGGTGCTCACTTACACCTTCCAGCCGTGGAAGTATGAGGTATTTCCCAACATTCAAACTAATGCTTTCGCTGTGGCGGGACGCTGCCGCTGCCTCACTTGACATTTAGCCGAACAACGCTGAGCGGTGGTATAGCCACATGCGTTTAGGACGGCATCAAGAAACAGCAGGCACGGCATATGGCCGTCTATAATTCCGTTTTAATCGACATTATATTTTTGTTTCCTGAGGGATCCCCCGATGTATTTGCTCATTATATAACCAAAAAAAACTCCGTTTTCTTATTCAACGATGTCTCAACCAAGGAACGACATGTGTTCAGAGCTAATGGAAGATTGATATAAAAACAAAACCTCTAATTTAATTGTTATGCGTAATTACCGCGCCTTGTTATTTCCTGCACCACCATAGACGATGTTTGCCTGCTATAATATGTTTATATATTATATTAACATGCACTGACACTATTCGATGTATTATCTGTACTTATTCCAATTTTTATAGCTATGCGATCCTAACAGCGTCGAGCTCCGGCTGTGACAACGAAGCTGTGTGCTTTCACCAGGGCTGAGAGTTGTTCCATTTTTCTCAAGAAGCAGGCAATCCAGTGCATCAGGCAGTCATGAGTGTCTCAATTGAAGGGGTGTTCAAAGCGACTGTAGACACCTCTAACTTAGAAACGAGGCAAGACGTCCGACGAGGGATTCGAGAGCCAGCTGTTGCTTGAGGTCACAAAAGTGTAACTGGTGGCAACAATAAACTCTTCCATAACACTCTTGTGCTTTGTGTCTTACCCCAGCGCCCCTAAACTCGTCAAACACAAGGTTGGGGCCCAAACGTTCGCGGAGCGCGCCGATTGGACGTCGGCGAAAAAAGCGCGAAGCCATCGTCGTGATATAGGCCAATCGGTGCACTCCGTCAACTTGGGCCCCAACTTTGTGTTTGACGAGTTTAGAGGCCCTGGACAGTATGGTAGAAAGGAACGCCGCGAAAGTAACGGATTACTTTTTGTTGTAACGGTCACTTACGTTTATGGAAGGGTAATTATGACTGTAATTAGTTACAATTTAGCCTCGTGTCATTGTAAATGTAATTCCTTACTTTTTGTTCTAGTAACGTGCATTAGACTTCGTGATTGGGTCCTTGACGTTCTTATCGGAAAAGGGAACCATCTCATTGGCTGCAAAGTCATCCCCAGCTTTCTCATTCATGAGCACATTGCACCCTCTGTCGCCTGCTCTCTGTAAAACGCCGTGAAAGATTAATATTCCAGTCGAATAACAGCGCATATGGTAATATTCTCGGGAATACCAATAGGCAGAAATAATACAAAAATATTCAATATAAATTCAAATCATAGGGACGTGTACCTTTTGTTCCTACGCCAGGCTTTAATTATTTGTTTTAATTATTATTCCGTTGTATGAATTTAGTTTGCAAAATCTTGAGCATCTTTCCACCGCAATGAAGAAACATAATATTCTCGGGGATTGGAATAGCCTACGACTCGCATCACGCATCTAAATTAAAAGTCTACTATTACCACGATAATCTTTGGTTCCTCGGGAACCTTTCCTGTGTTAGCCCTTGTATGGTTACTTTTTCCGTGCATATAAGGCGGTCGCATTGTTTATAGCCACGTGGTGATTTTCACAATGAGACGATATTTCAATGCGGTCCACAGATTCAACATGAGCACTGCACGAGCAGTTGATTTGGGCTCGGAACAATCCTTGCCTCGGCAGACATTCGGGTAGTGGCTCGTGTTCAATTGATGCAATGACGGGAATTGCCGAATCCTAACAATATGTGGATCTCAGCAAGTGCACTGTGCTTTGCCAACCCTAGCGCGGGACACCGTACGGCGGGACTCTGATGGACATTGGCAACAGACAATCGGCACGAGATTATCTGGCCGCTAGAGCCACGAAACGAGCTTCGCTTGGAGTATCGGCACTTTGTTCCCCGACATTGTTGTGGGAGCGGCCATTTTGGTGCTTGTGCAGAGCAGACGCAACCACCGATCGTCATGATTCAAAAGTGCAACTTCCTCAGCATTAGATTCGGTGTTAGGAAGCTCATGTAATATTGCTTTGCTCTGTCGCAAACTGTTTAAACATTTGTGAAGGAGGTTCGAATCCCGGCCGAGATGCCCGCAATCTGACGGAGGCTGATTGCGGAGAAGGCGCCGTGTAACCGAGCTTTCGGTTGCACGTCAAAAGATCCCCAGGTGGTCCAAATTAATCCTCAGTCCTCCGCTGGGGCGTGCCAGATGCCCGTCGTTGGTTTGGCACGTAAAACCCCCAAATTTGACATTTGTGAAGGACGGAAAAGCGTTTCCTGTGATTTTAGATAAAGCTTCAGATAACTGGCAACCACGATTTGAACCCACAATATGGCCAAGTGTCGTTACTTTGAAGCGTAGCTTATTTAGTGGCACTAGTGGCCTCTTGATCTGGCTCCGAGTTGAGGGTGTGAAGCCTGCTCGTTTTCTACTTTTTTTTTTCTGCGACAGCCATTTCGTAGAATAAGAAAATCTACTCCGTGTTTTGTAAGTTATAAACTTTAGGAATTAATTGAACGAGGGATAGCATATGACAGGAGATGATGCATTAAAGATAATGTGAGATTGTTTGATTTCCAATTGTCGTTTCGGCAAGATCCAGAACTGCTTCTTCTAGATTGCGAATCTGCCAATGGGCTATCGGGATTAACGCGTTTGACTTCTGCGTGTGGCTTTGAAACAGTATTGTACGAGTTACTCGAAGATAGTATTTAGCGTAAGTTACTAAATACCTGCTTCAGAACCTATTTAGAGTTCTACTCAGGTTATTTTCCTCGCAAAATATTTTAGTACGGTACAAGTGTACTTAAAAATGCCAATTTCAAATACCTTCAAATGTGCGCTTTTATTACATAATTTCTATTGTCTTCAGTGATAGTAGAATGAACTCTACATCAAAGTAACGAAAGAAAACAAGCAAAACTGCAGTCCTATTTTAAGCAGTCTCAGTATAAGAATAGCATCACACTGGTGCATTTCACATTGTGCCATCATTTAAGACAAAGGAGCCAAAACAGGTCACCATCTTTACCAGTCATGTTTTACACCTGCAGCAGCGCCTGTAACCATGCGCGCGGGTACGTGTGCCGTTACCCCAGCGGGTCGGTTACTCATTCCGTGAAAATTGTTGCTGGGTCAGCGCTTGTTATCTCGATAGCCAGGACGGAAGCTCGCATAATAGAGCTTTGAATTCACGAAACTGCGTGATCTTGCTCCTGGAACTTCCTTTTCGCCCGCACTCGTCTAACCTAAGAAAAGTGCATGATCATGATTTTATTCAATCATATATAAATTTCGCGTGACCACAAAGGTAAAAAAGATAAGGCGAGAACCATTCCCTTTAACATGCCATTCGTGTTTCGTTAACTAATGTTCACCAATGGGTTTGAACAGCCTCGACTGCTTCGTCCAGTGAGCACGCACGAAATAGTGGAAGTAAAGCCAACGTTTAATAAAGCGAGCCGAAATTCCTCGTGCGTTTCACCATTCCTGATAGTATAAACCTTCGAGCCATATGCTAAGGAAAATCGACGACCTGATGACCTGATCACGAATTTCGTCTTCTGAACAGCATTTATTTTGTTATCGACAGTTGCGTTTTCCAGCTGTATACCTTAAGCCAATGTCCTAATATCCGGTTTTATTGCATTAAGCAGAAAAAACTGCGACCGCAAGCGTTCGTATTGACATTCTGGTCATTGACAGTCGCCTTGCATTGCTCATGTGTTTAAAGAAGGGGAGCGGTGGCCGAGTGGGCTAGCGCACACCAGCTCGGAGCACATGGGGCGAAAGCTCACGCTGCAGAACCCAGGGATCCTGGGCTCAATCGCCACCCCTGCCCTTTTAGATCTTGATGAGCATCGTACCGGCGTGCGGTCGTCTATCACTATTACGTGGTGCACGTCAAAGACCCCAGGCTAGCGGTTGTACTGGACTGGCTAAATTTCTCATCTACAGTGAGTGACTCGTCGTAACTTTGAAATGGCTGACCAACTACACGCTGTATAAATATCAGCCTATATCGCGGAGGGCACATATTGTGTGCCCTCCGCGTGCTCGGGTGCCCCCGTGCCAGTGTGGCCTCGGCCCGAGCTGACACTGCGGGCTGTTCTTGATTAGGGTGCCTCAATGTCCTTCTGTTTAGGGTGATGCCACCCTTTGTAGTACCCGATGCCGACAGCACGCGCTCACGGGGAAAATACAAAGAAATCGACGAAAACAAAAATGTCGCCATAGCACAGTCAGCGCCACAGACGCGTGCAGGGACACGCTCTTTCACGCGCTTCTGAACAAAAAAGGAAAATAAAAGTGTGGGACAAAATGGCCGGATGACTCCACTCCTAAGCAAAGCGCACATGAAGACACCCTAGTTCTTATTTCTTCCTTCAGTACGTTGAGTTGTGCAGTTTGGGCTTGTCTCTGCTCTCCTCTGTTCGTTTCTATCTCTACGCAATTTTAACCATGCCCTCTCATAACACTGTGCACCTCTCAAGGAAGCCAACCCTCTAAAACATTCTGTGCTAAAACAAACAAACAAAAATAGCTGAATTATCTAGAAGTTTCCTTGTCTTCGCCTGGTTCCACTCACACAGGAAAAGTCAAATTTTGCAGATTATTTGAATCCTACACGTTGGAGAGGAGCACCACCGACATTCTCCCGCTCTCCTGCTGGGAGAGTCGTCGATAGCCGGAGGCCCTTAATCAGGAGACCTGGAAGAGATTACCGCCAACCTCGACACTAATCATCACCCTTTCATTCTGTGCACATCCAGATAGGAATAGGTCAAGCGATTTATACAGCTCCGTGAAGAGTAAAGAAGACGAGTAAATAAAGAAAACTGTATGTGTTTTTATCTTTTGAACCATGCTAACAATAATAAAAATATGCCAACCTTTTTTCAGATTTTGAGAACGAATTGCTGAATTTCGTGACAGGAATTTGTCAAGGAAAAAAGCCGAACGCATTTTACGATCTAAATGAAACGACGGCGAAGGATCATGAAGATTGTTATCAACACGCTCGCTTCCTGCTCGGCGGCGCGTCGCAGAGTTCACTTTATTCTCGACGCACATGAGACATACCGGCGAAGATGTCCACCGAAAATAATCCGTACTCAACACGGAGCATGACGTCTCACACGTTAATGTTGTGTTCCGTGCCCCATTGAGGACTCCGTTTTGGTGTCCAGAGAACTTTCCGAGCTAATCATTCGTCTAGTTGATCGCAGAGATCCCAGTGATTTGTTTTCCGAATGTTGCTCTGTGAGCGAGAAAATGAATACAATGGAGTCAGAAGCGGATTTATGGGGCAGGCTTTGTTGGGGTAGATAATTTGTCTGGAAGGGGCCTCAGGAGATCTCACGTCACAGACGAAAGTGACGCCAAGGGCGATGCATTGCTTAGACATATTTGGTAACCTAATAATGGCCATTACACCTAAAGCAATGTTTCTTCCTAAACAAATACCTGGTTCATGTCGTTTATAATTTTTGGAGAAGTCGCCCTTGGAAAACTTAGCAGGGGGAGGGGGGGGACAATCGCTTCCACCCCTTTCAAATTTGCCCTGACCGGAGCTTGGCGTCGTGTATATACCAGGTTAGACCGCGAAGAACATTTTTACTCCACTCTATGCTCTAGAATTCACGAATGAGTTAACTTAGACGAAACACGTATTCACTTGAACTAGACTTGGAAGTAATTGATTTCAAGTAACGAATTGCGATCAAGTAATTTTGTAACTAAAACTTTCCATTTTGCGGCAGTAATTTGTAGTGTGATTCAATTACCACGAATTACTTTCTAACTTATCGTTACTTTTATCAAATATGAACATAATACGGTAATTAACGCTCTATGATCAGTCCACTTACACACACAAGAAATTTACAATTAAATTAAAAGCGTACAATTAGAAAGCCCCATTAGAAGCAAGCGCGTGTTTTTCGGTCCTGTGTTTTTTTGTTTGTTTTCTGGTATGACAGGGTTTTAATTTTATTCGTGTGTTTTCAAAGCAAGACGGCGAAACCACGAGTGAAAACGTCTACACTGGATGTCATAGATATTCAATTACATGATCCAGTAAAGTCAGTACTCATTTCTGGTAATTTATTGACCTGAATCACATTTAGGGCCCGTTCACCGACTTCCGACTTGTTAGCACCGTGTGTATTGTAACCTCTCTTACGACGAGAGACACACTGATGCCTTCGATCGAGTAGTATTGGAACACTTGGCTGTCCCGTATATTTCTTACGTTTTTCGCGCTTATTTCTTTCTTTTCTGACTTAAAAAAACCATCGCCTTTTCAATGTTATCATCAACAAACCCTCATAGGTAATACGTGAATTTCATCTCGCAAATATTGTAAAACTTTCGTTCTAGTGAAACGCAGTTGCAGGATAACCCCGCCAGCGTGCATTTATACGCAAAGCGCGGTTGAGAAAATATATAGGGTTTCACAAGCGGAAATAACGCTGTAAAAGAAGTCGGAAACTCTTGTGCCTACACAAAAAAAGCTTATACTTTTACCAAATATGTACTAAGCAGGTCGGTTTTACCGTATAAAATTTCAAGGCGTAGCTCTCTTCCTGCAGAAAATGAGAGCAACAAACTTGCCAAAGTCAACGTCGGGCGCGCTCGCAGACGACCAAGTTAGAGATGCTTTTTACTCGTAGCGCCATCTCCCGATAGCGCAGCGAGCCGACAACAGGGTGTTTCATGTCCGCTCGCTGCGCCTATCGGGAGATGGCGCCACAAGTTAATAGCGTGGCTAACTTGGTCGTCTGCGGACGGGCAGAGGTTGGCTTGGTAAGTTTGTTCCTCTAATTTTTCGTAAGAAGAGAACTACGTCTTGAAATTTCACACGGCAAATCTGACCTGCTTAGTGCGGATTTTGTGAAAATTTGAGCTTCTTTGTGCAGGCACCGATTTTTCCGACTCGTTTTGCAACATTAATTCCACTTGTGCCACACCATGCATCCTATTTTTACCTCGTGAACATCGAGCGCGCACTCGCAGCGAACGTACGGTGGAAGGCATCGAGCACGTGCTGGAAGCCGTTCGTTCGGAAGAGATGTCGTGCCGTTCTCACCTTGCCATTGACGGGAGTCGCCCTGTGCCCCTCGTCGCAGTGCTGGACTCCATGGGGCGCCCACCCCAGGCATACTAACTGGACGAATGGCCGAGTACGGAGCCTACGACCAGTGCATGGCCATTAGACATCCACAGAACCTGTTCCAGGGAAAGTACTGCCTGATCCAGCTGATGGGAAGCGGCAAGCTCACTCCTCGGCTTACAAGATGGCCGACAAATTTCTAGAGTACCTCAACTTCAAGGTAAAATGGAGTAGGTTCAGGCAACTTATCAAGGCGACGTTTATGACATGGTTCTGTTTAAAAAATGTTTGCTGTCGCGAAGAAAGACCGTGTCTGTTCCAAACCTTCCTGCGGCCAATTGCCCGCATATCCCTATACCTGAGAGTCGTTTATTTAATATTATTATTTTATTACTATTTTATACTATTTAATACTATTAACACCACACCTCGTTCTCATTGGAAGTTAATCGCTATAGCAGAGTTTGTGAGAAATCCGTTTTCAGTAAGTCGTCAGTTGTCGATTCGCATTAAACGTACGTTGTGCTATTCTCAGTTAAGGGCACAGGGTAAGGTAAAAATTGAAAAAAAAAATACATTTTAGTTATCTTTGAATTTGAAATGTTTAGTTCTTTCTGCACATTTTCCACCGTCACAGTGCTCTTAGAAAGTTATATTTCGGGCTGAAAATTACTTTTTCCGTAAGCAAGTAGCAGGTGACCACGCCTCCTTTTGGGATACGCTCCCTGTTTATCAATAAATTGTCTAACAAAAAAAAATTCAACACCAGACCTAAAAGCTTGTCCGGTAACAGATAATCTTATAAATTGCCTGGATACTAATGCATAACTTTTTTTTCAACCAAGACAATCCCGAGACGCTGTGCACGTTTTTTCCAGGTGTATACCATGTGTACTTTCAAATGTTTGTGTTTTTGTAACGACAAAATGGCGGCATTGGACGCTGTTCTTTCACTCAATGGTGGTAGCATTGCACATGCCAATATTTTGAAGTCCTTTGGATGGAACACTGTGTGGAACACCATCAAGTGGCTGAGGAAAGTTGATGTCACTCTAATATACTTTACGTATCAAGCGACACAACAGGTCACAAAAGAGGCCCGGCAAGCAAGGCGATAAGCCTAAAAGCGAAGTCATGACTTTAGCAATGACTTCCAAACTGGCGGCTATTGAAAAAATGACTCTTAGGCTGTTGGTGCCAATAGAAATTTGTTATTCGCCTGTTTTTTTTATTTTAAACTCAATTATCTCAAAACAGTGTTTTTTAGTACATAGGTACCGTTATTTCCTTAACCTGCCATTATAGAGGGTTGATTTTTTTATTCCTACCACCTACATGGGTGTTGAAAAATACTGAACTAGAATTAAAAATACGCACCCAACAGGTTTTGAGTTACAATTTTTTTAATACATGAAAAAAACTAAAATTTTAGTACTATACTAAAATAATTGAGAAGAAACTTATTTTAAAATAATTTGAATAATTCTAGTTAAATAAATAAAACACGAAATTTCGAACAAAATGATATATACATGACAGGAATACTCCTAATAGTCACCGAGAAAAATGTTCCTCAACATGGCCTCAAATACATGGGGAGTATAGGACTTACCCTGTGCCCGGGGTACGGGTTCCTGGGCTAAGCTTACACCTAAAGACACCGTCCATGCAGCACATCGGAAACATCAGCAAATTCTTACAAGTGGACGACTCTCAAGACCTACAGCCCATATTCAAGCTTGGATCCTGCGTCCCCTCGGTGTGTCGAAAGGAAGACCTTCAGTTCATCTTGAACACTGGTAAATAACAATCTTTTTTTTTTTTTAGCAAAACACAATTCGCTTTTTTTTGTGTGTGTGTGTTATGCTCACTGAAAGTTTGTAAAGACGTAGAAGGACCAGCTCTTCTACATCTGATTGTAACTGAACGACCTTAGTTATAGCAGAATCTGGAAATTAAAACTTCTAGAACCATTCGCGAATTGATGATCGCCGTTATCATTAACCAGGCTTCATTCCTGTCTTCATTTTAATCTAAATGCGTCAAACTTTAAATATATATATATATATATATATATATATATATAGTATATATATATATATATATATATATATATATATATATATATATATATATATATATCGGCTCGCTCAGCTTGCAATAAAAGCTGACCAAATTTTCATATGCCTTGAGGCAAAGGAGTAAACTGAACCGCCGGAATTTGCCCCACCACCTTCTGTCAATCGCACGCGTAGCCTTCAAAGCCGGTTCTCACATGCAGCGAAGCACTGATGTAGCGCTGCTCACGCGTCGTCAGCTTCTTATCGACTGCCATGAGCAACAGCTTTGACGGTGCGATACAAAGCTGGTGAACGCAATCGTCAGCACGCGCTTAGCGCGAGGTCAGCGCCTATGCTTGTAGCGCTCAGCTGCATGTGTGAACCGGCCTTTACTGCCTAGCATCAACCCTTGGCGCTGCCATCGTTTTCCGTTTCATCGAGGCACGTTTCTAACCGGCGCAAAATATAACTTAGTGGTGTCGAGCGTAACACTCATTCATTTATCCCTCACTCGTCCCCACTTTCTCTTGCTGCCAGGAATAACGGCAAGAAGTCGCTGGAATTTCAATTAAGAAAAGGGCGCACGCTTGGATTTTGTAACAAAGTAATTGTAAAGCAACCCACAAAATTTACCTACAGGATAATTTTTGTGGCAAAGAGCACAATAAATCCTCTAACCTTCGCAATCCAGGCAACTATACCTATTAGTAACTGCAAAGTAAAAGTCTTTATGCACCGAAAAGCGTATTTTGGTGATGGTCAAGTTACATAGAAAAAAAACTTACAGGAGCAGGGACGACACAGGTACCACATTTTTTTACGTTCCTCCAGTTGCTCTTTTGAAAAAGGTAGTCATGTAGTCACCGGTCTTAGTGTTATTGTTGTTTTTTGTACCATAAAAGGATTACGTTGCCAGTAAGGTAACTTGTGTCGTGTTTCTTGTACAGTTCTTTCTAGGTACAAGATAAAACTGCATGTCGGCTGGTGCAGAATTGAAGAACCGTTGGCACTCGATCGGCGGCAGCTCGTGATTATGTGAGTCAGAAACAGGCACGTCCCTCGTAAGTTTGGTGTCTTTGAAAAAGCGACGATGCGTACGTCGAAATAAGCCCCATAAATGGATATATGAGCTTCCGATGTTCGGTGTCAATTTATTTTGACGATAATGGTAAGCTTTCAGAACAAACTTCTTCAAAGAATCGGTAAACAGCGCACGGGAATGAGCTAGCGCTTGGTCGAGATCGCGAGTTGATTGGCCGATTCATTAACCCTTCCTTTATCTGGCATAATAAGAAACAATAAGCTTACAACTTTCTTATTGGTCCATGTCATTTCTTCGTGACGTACACGTACATACAAATATAAATACAAAAAAGTTTCACCAAAAATTAAACTAGATACAAAGGTCAACAGTTTTGTTAATCTGTCAGTTAAAAATAAATGTACAGGCCGAAGTCAATAGTACTGCATGCACTAAGATATACATAAAAGCCGAGGACCGAAGTGGCAGGCTGCATACAGTTACAGACAATGAACTTTCTTACCCGAGAAAAAACCTTCCCACAGACACCTGAACGCGGCCAACACGCAAAACTCGAGGAAACTACCCAAAGTGCGGTTCTCGCCATTGAATAGTCAGCTTGCGCTAGCTGTCAGTATTAATAATAAACATTAATGTAGAGCCTGTGTTTCAGTAACGCTCAATAGAGCGGTATTGCAGATTTGTCATTTGAACGTGTTTTGTTTAGCAAATTTATTTCTTGGGTTTATACATTATTGTTGATATGCCGGTTGAAGGGCTAAAAGAGTTAATTCTGAAGTCGATGCCCTTAAAACGAGAGTTTTAAACACCGGTAAGGATAGTAGGGAATATCTTTTAGTTTCCGCTATTCAGTCTTAGCAAGATTACTGTCCAGCATATCCCCGGTAACTTTGTACAGCGGGTGGCAACTCTGCATTTGGCTGTATGAGTTAGATGATCTACGGAATACTTTCATTTCACTAACATGATTTACCACTGCGGTTTTCAGAGGTATCTTTGGAGCATGGCTATTGCTTTTGATCCTCGGAACTGGCTTCGATTTCTACCATAACTGGGCGCCCAAGTGCGACCGTGTCAACACCAAGAAACCACGACCTCAAGGTGAAATAGAAAACAAAGCACGCGCTGCTTTTCTTTCTATCTTTTTTTTTTTTTGGGGGGGGGGGGGGGGTGGGATGGGACACAGACGCCAAGTCCTGATGGCCAAACAACTTAAAGGGGCCCTCAACAACTTTTTGACTGGTTTTTATTTTGCACCGAACCTAAGCGCACTGAACGTAGTAACTTAATGAAACTTTTCTTTTCGCAAATTCGCTTTATTTTAAAAGTTATAGGCAAATTAGAATTACAAAAACAAGCAAAAAATAACCGCCTTCATGACGTCGTAGGTCCTGGCTTGAGTGGCCGTGAACTAGAGGAGGTAGTGAGCCATTCGAGCGCTCACGGCTGCCGCGCTCCATGTCGACGGCTCGAGAGGGCGCCACTAAACCGTGTGTTGGATAGGCTGTATGAAGCGGGCGGCCAGGGCGGCTCGCATTGCATTTGCTGCGCGATTAAAGACTATTTCGGCATAACACTTCATTGGCCACAAACGACAGCAAACACGGGGTAAAGATCAGTACAGAACGGGAGCCACTTCGCGCTGCATACCGCCAAATGGCCTTTCTACGCTCCGGGACCTTTCTACGCTCGCCGCTAGTCGGCGCCTCATTCCACTAGCCCTTTCTAGTATGCTCCGTTTTTTCCGCCGCTTGGTGGCGGGTATGTAGACGGGTCATTTCTTGTTTCCGTACTTTATAAACTGCATTTGTTTCTCTTCTGATCTAAAATACTGAACAAAAACTACTTTCATACATAATTGAAACGGTTCGCGACACTTATATTTTCTATCTCGACTTAAAAAAAAAGCTTTTAGCGGCTTTGACCAGTAGTAAGGCCAGGACCTAAGACGTCACATTTTGCGCGCTTTCGGTACCGCGGGTCGCCCTCGTCGGTGGAGGAGGTTTCCGCGTCGTCCGGTTAAAATATGACGGACTGATATTTAGTTACTCTCTCCGTGCCCGCTGACTTGCCCGAACCCCAAGAGACGTGGAAACCGCAAAAAAGGTAGACGCTTAAATATGATAGCTATATGTCAGCGACTGAACAATGGCTGCCCGCGGCCAGACTCACAAAATGTTCGTAGATGCATCGGAATTTATGACATGCACCTCTCCTTTCATAGTTAAGCGGGAAGAAAAAAATTCGAAAATCACGAATCTGTGGCGCCTCTCTCGCGGTGTGAGCGAACTGACAGGATATGAACAGCGGGGCATCTCTCTCGGATGCCCCCAGAAGGCGCTCGTCGCCTTCCACCGCGCTTTGTCTGCGTGTGCACGCTCGAGCCTGCACGCGCAGCTTCGATCGTGCGTGCACGCTCGAAGCTGCCGTTAAATGCACGACATCTGGAAAATCTCCGCGACGTTTTCATCCCGTTGGCGACCGTACCAATTCCTGAAACCCCACGCTCGTTGTAGAATTACGCTAATGGCGGACTCCATGTGTCGATCACCGGTGTCCCCCATCCCTAAAATATATTAGGAAAGTGAATTCTGCGAACACCATTGCGAAAAACAAACTACGTTTTTAACAACCCGAGTAACCTTGCGCACTACTGCAATTGCGCAAACGTGTTCTCCTGCAAACAGCTTGCAACTCTCGATCAGGTAAAAGGTTGCTCCCGAGCATAAACTAAAAATTAACCAAAAAGCTTCTTTTTTTTGCAGCTGCAATGAGAAGAGTTTAACACAGCCTAGGCTACGATTTGATGAAGCCATTCAGCAGCGCCAAAAGTGGAGCCGCGTTTGTTAGAACCCATCAAACTGATTACTGCCAGTGAACGCTTCCCGCGCCTGCGCTTTCTTCTGCACGTGATTGGTCTGGACCAGGGCCGGCTAGCTGGAGCAGCGTCTCAGCTGAGACTGTGTGAAAGAAAGCGCTGCAAAGGCTGGGGCGCGCAAGCTTGTTGAGACGCGGTTGGAGTCTAGCTCAGTTCATGCGCTGGCTCTGACAGTGCTTTCTTTCCCCCAGTCTTGGCTGAGGTGCTGTTTCTCAGAAGCCGGCCCCGGGGTCTCCAAACGTTTTGCATAAGGAACGGGATCGGTGATCTGTCGCCGTCTCGAGGGCCAGAAAATATGTAAGTAATGATAAATGAGCAAACACTAACTAAATAATCCCATAGATAAACTTTAAAGTGTAAAAAATCAAAAATGAGAGAAAACATAAAAAGGTGACAGTAGATAAATACATCTATTTTATTTATAAATTCACTCTTTAGCTCACTATGACATATTGCACAATAATCGGGACCCGGAAAAACCTATAGGAATAAGTAAAAGCGCGAAGGAACTTTGATATGTTCCAACATGGCAGGAGGCAAATGAGAAGGATGGAACTGATGCTGACAATATGTGATTGACACGACACAGCACTCCAAGCACACTATGCGCGGGAACGCGAAGGAATTTTAACCTGCGTATAGTTACACAGATATGTAACGGAGAACTAAGGATGGTGATGCTGGTGATGACAATGTCGAATTTGTAATGTGACGAGAGGACACACGATACGATAGGCAGTTTTCTCTCGTTTTAGAGCGCAGCTCTTAGGCGCCCGTTTCCGGTTTGAGTGGCGCCGCCGTCGGCGTCGGCGTAACCGCGCGGTGCATTATGGGAAATCTCCCATAATGCACCGCGCGAGCCCTCCCCCCGGGTCACGTTACCTCGGGGGGGGGGGTCACGTGACCCTCAGATCACGTGACTCCCCGAGGTCACGTGACCCCCCCCAGTTCACGTCACCACCCCGAGGCCACGTGACCCCCAATCACATGACCCCCTCAAGGTCACGTCCAGGTCACGTGACCCCCCCCCCCCGAGGTCACGTGACCTCCCCAGAGGAGATTGAAGATTGAGGGGAGGAGGAGGAGAAGGAGGAGGGAGGAGGGGTATACACTTCCCTGAGTACCCTTCCCTCCTCCTCCTCAAGAGCTGCGCTCTAATTCGGCGTTACAGAGAGTTGTAAACAGCTTTCATTTTTTTCCTCAAAATTTAGCGAGAATTTTCCGCTAAGTGGGAGCGGAGCAGGAGAGGAAGAGGGGAGGAGGGGAGGAGGGCATAACCTTCCCTCCTCCTCCTCAAGAGGTGCGCTCCAATTCGGCATTGCAAAAAATTGTAAACGTCTTTGATATTTTTTTTTGGTCTTTGTTTATGCGCTGGGTCCGCGTTGCGACACGGTTTCTTTACGCGCGCGCTAATTTTTGGGCCCGTAGGAGCCGGCCTGCTAGAAGCGGGCCCCGGGCACGGTTTCATTGGTAGAACCGCGACCATCCGCGGGCCGGATACGGGCCGGGGTTGGAGACCCTGGTCAAGACTGTGCTAGAAAAGCCACAAAGACGACGTGTGCCGTGACGATGCACTTTTTGGCGCTGTTGGATATGCTCCACCGAATTGTAGCATCCGCTGCGGTCGGACTAGAGTGAAACGGAGTATACGGGTAGAATTAGAGGGAGAGGAGCGAGACGAAGGCAGCTAGCCTTGCGTCTACCCGCTCATTATTCCAACCAGAGCTTGGTGTTCTCACGTATCCTCTTGTCTCCTCATCTCCCTCCATTTCTGCCCGTATAGGGATGTAGCGAACCTCCCGGAGTCCCATATCGACCAGATTATATCTATTCAAAATTTTAACGCCAAGTTTGACTGAAGTTCTACTCTTAGGCGCATGCGCGGAAATTCAGAACGTGCTGGCTCCACCTGGTGGAGGACGGGCGCAATAGTTTTAGGGCGTACTAGGGAGTTTTCGAAGACCGTTTTCACACCTCCGCTACGCTCTCCGAAACCAAGGCTCCGCTACTGCGCATGCGCGGCCCTAGCCTTACCTACAGAGTCGCGGATCTCGTAGAGGGGCTGCGGAGGACGTTGCGGTACAGCAGAAACGATCCGCGAAAACTCCCTATTGTTTCCGTTAAAGTGATTTATATTGTAAAAAAAAGTTTTATGTTAGTCCTCATAGGTAAATTGCGCACACTGCCCTTCATTGCCTGACATAAATACCGAGCCACTCTTCCACTTATTTTCCCCCAATTTGAAATCTTAGCGTAAAAGTCGTGCGAAACTGCCCAAAAGCCGAACTTCGTTGATTTTGTTTTCGAAAGTTCGCCGAGCCAGTGGACCCCGGGTTCGACAGAAGTTCGCGGCATCTTTTCACATAAGTAGAAGCACCGGGAAACACGCATGAGCCTAACGGTGCTGCGAGTCTACGAGAAGACACACGCGGTCAAATGAACACAAGAGAAGACACCGTATAGTAGTTGTTTCTTGTTTACATTTGGAAGTACGGTAGTACCATTCGGCGTCAGACACAACTAGACGACGTGATTTCCCTTCCTGAGTGTTAGCAACACATTTTTACAAATTCGATTTGTTTTTCCTTTTTTCTTTAGGTTTCGGCTTGAGGCTTGTGCTGGCGTTCTCCCTGCGACGAGCTTTTCTGAAGTTGATTCAGGTTCCCGACTGGGGAGACTACAGCGACAACCTGGGCTTCTTGAACGGAATGCGTGACTCTCGGCCACCTGGATCATCATAGGCCACACCTACGTCCTCAGGGATCACCTCCACAACTGTACGTTTCTGATGACACGAAAGTGCCTAACTATTGTCAAAAAGGCGGTGTAACGGTGCAACGCCTTTTTCACTTTTAGTAAATACCACTTAGAATTATTCCTTGGCGTATTAACATCAGACAGGTATGTAAGCTTTTCTTCCCGTGCCATAACAATCATAAAAAAGATAAAGAAAAAGAAAAAGAAATGAGCAGCGCTGACCTTTTCAACTTGCTGCAAGGAGAAGTGGCCATTTGATCTGGTGCCGATTAAATGCCGTGTTCACCTCACCATACCCAAGCGCTGATGTTAGCCAAGCACAGGGCACCTGTTCAGTTGCTTACGTGGTTAGGTTCGTGCCATTTTCGTCATTGCAACGATTAGACGTAAGTCGCTACACCAATGTTTGTCGAGTCGTTAATGATCCAATTTCACCAAGCGTTCTGCGCATGCCTGACGCCGCCATAACTTTAGTTCACAAGAACTAGGTGGCAGTGCACGAAACGGCTTGCGCCGTCTCGTAATCTGCACGCCCAGAGCTCCAAGGAGGTTGTCGCACGCACCGAAACTAAACTTTCCCTCGATGCATTGCGACAGCGGTGGCCTAGCCAAACAAGGCTGATGAGATCGATCTATCGTCATAAGCCCAAATCGAGTGTTCGCATAAAGCGCGTGCTTAATCTATAAGCCCTACTTGACTATCTTCTCCACATTACGACATTACGCCATCACGTTTTGCGAACGAGAGACTGAAAGAAAAGTCCATCCTCGAAATAACACCGCAACAAAGAAGCTTTTTGATCAATGGCGTTACGTGTGAGTACCCGTGGGTTGCCTCTTGCCACTCTAGTTTGTGTAAAGCAAAAACAAAATAGCATTCCAATCCAGTATTGTTGCACGGCATCTTTAAACAGCTGCCTTCGCGAGTTTGACATTACTGCAAATTGACTGTCAGTGAGACGCTGGCACACTTGTGAGTTCAGTTTCTGTAAACCATGAGTGATTGTACGCGCTTCTTATTCACCGACAGAAATGACGTTCTAATTGTCCATGGCACTACACCTTTTTACGTTAACGCTGTGCCTCTCTGTCATTTCAGCAAATTGAAGGTGACAGCGGTCCTTATTTTAAGGCGTAATTGATGTCTGTGTTCCTCTGCTTTTTTTTTTTCGGTGACTTCTTTAGCTTTTTACCTGTTTCAGACTTCAGATTTAAATTTGTCTCGTTCCTCGTTTCTGTGCTGCTATACACTGCCTTGGAGGATGGCAAGCAAAAACGCAATCTATCGAATAAATGACTCACTTTCGGCAGTGCGAACAAAACAAAAATTACGGTTGTTGCCGAGTAATTGTATCTTCTTTTGTTTTCAGCCAATATGCTTGTGTTCCTGAAAAGAATACAAAACGACTTCCTCTTCTCTGTGCACATACAGTTTTACATGGCGGTTGGAACGTTCCTGGCAATCACGTGCGTATATATCTGTACAGAGTGGCCACGGCTTAACGATCGAGCTATTAGAATTGCTCTCTCTGAGAAACAAGGAATTCTTGTTGTCAATCACAAGTTAAGAATTCGCCGAAGCACCACAAGTCAGGCCGCCACATCATCAGATCGTTCCGCGGACGAACCTAGAAAGGCGATGGCGAGTTACCTGACGACGCCTGGGTATCGGACTATTTGCTATTGCGCAAGAAATGCATCTATCGGCAATGGTGGTACTGCTGGCGCATTCTTAACTTGTACCATAGGCTCCTATATACCGACAAGGTCTGTCAGATCGCCACGAGAAGCGGCTGCCGAAACGGAAAAGGTGGAGTGGCAGACAACGGGTGACAGGAGAGCCACGTGACTGGCGCCCCGCTGCGACGAGACGCCGAAACACACTTCTTCCGAGCGAAAAAATGTGTGTTTCGGGTCCTCGTCGCTGCCAAAAACTGCGCGCTGACGTCCTGGTTCTCCAAGAAATGGCTTTTTGATGCTCTGTGCTACCAGATCCTTGCGCTCCAAATCCGCGACTGGGCACTTTATGGCTCCGTCGTCGAACCGCCAGGCTTTGTAAGTATAGAGGAGGCTCTGCTTGTACCTGACTATTGACGTTTGCAAGCATGGCGTCCCAACTGGGGTCACACGGGTGCAAGCACGCGCAGCTTGCGAGTAAAGATGGCTTTGGCAGGCCCGCAATTGCACGTGCTTACTCACACGAGGAGGAACATGGCGACCGCCAGATCCCCTGTTTGCAACCGTGTATAGGAGCCTTAAACAACCTTAAAATTATATTGGGTTGGAAGCGTACGATACTAAAGCACGTTACCTCATGCGCGTGCTGGCATCCAAGCTTGAACTTCGCGACGCAAAAAATGAAAGCGATCTGGGTCTTTCTCAGTCGAAAATATGGTTGGATTGATTGACACGCTGTCGTTGCTACACTTCATCCAGTACGGCAGCTTAGCTGTGAAGTCAAAACAAACAACAAACAACGCGGCTCACGCATTGGACGCGAGTACTGCGCTCAAGTTGCTCGGTTTGCGCTCGAGCACCATCAGTGTGTGCGAGTTTGAATATTCGGATCTGGGTTCGTCAGCAGTCAGGGCGGTAACGAAGATACTCAAATTCTAACAATATTTTATAACTTCGGACTATGCGCAGTTCGACGTAGTTCAGACAAATCTGCAAACCTCCTTTTTTTTACTGCTAAAAATTAGTTATAAAAAGTAGTAGTATAGTCAAATCCACTCGTGTGGGGCAACATCATAGGTGGCAAAATAATTTGTTTGTGGCTGAATAAGATGTGCGATATTCAAAAAGTGCGGATGTCGTGTTCGCGCTATAGGGAGTATTCACTGGCGGTCATAGCTGAGCTAGCTGCTGCTTTCTTACCACCGGGGAAGAGAGAAAGGGGAAAGATGCTTTTGTACGAATTCTGAGTGGCACGTTAATCTTCTATATACTTCTAGAGGGAGAATAGCGACATTTAGGGAAGCCTGGCACCTACAAGGAGAGACCCGGTGATAACAGAATTTCTCCTTCCCCTCTTCTCTTGCGGTTGCCAGAGAGCAGACGGGAAACTCTTCCGGGCATGCGCTGTGAGCAGTTAACTCAAATATGGCGTCCAGTGAATACCCCCTTGTACAAGGTATAGTACAGCGGGCGCTCTGAGAATTGCCAATCCACGCGAGTGACAGTGATTACTACTGAGGCGCAACCGACGTCAACTTAGTGACCAGTTGCTGTGGCCTCAGACTGGGGAAATAAACATAAAGCTCCCAAATAAAAAAGGTGCAATATCTCCTTTCCCTTTCGACGCGCACACATTTTTTTTAATTATTTTGCTTTGACGCGTTTGTTTGTCGTCTTGATTGTCCCAACATAGCGGGAGGCATTTCTAAACCTGGTTTAATCGTAATCTAGAGCGCTGTCGAAGGCTAAAAAACACGGAAACGCATAAGCACCGACTGAAAAGCGCATCGTAAAGGTGCGCTTTCTAGATTTTATTGGCTTAACGGCGAAAAACATACCCAAAGAAATATTCCGAGAGCTGTGACGTTCTGCTTCCGGTGTGTCTTGATTCGGGTCATCGGTTCGTAGCCTCCGCTGCGCTACTCACCCTCCTCCCCTTCCATAGCGGACCCTCTTTCATCTCTAGATTTATTTTATAATTTGTTCTCCTGCAATCGCTCGTCATCATGATTGTCCCAGATAGCAAACGGCACTCTTTAAAGGACGCCGTTACTTCTCCGCAAAGAAATGCTTTAGGTTAACGCTGCTCGATCTTCAACTGTGTTCAGCTTTGTTCAATTCTATGTCTTCAAAGATACTCCAGAAGAGTCCTTTACACAAGGGTTGGGAAGGGGGGGGGAGTAAAAGTTTCCTGTAACAGCTACGGCATGGAGCGCAACCTTACTTCCATGAATCTATTTTGATGTCTTTGAGAATTCCTTCTACACAGTATGTATAACCTCCCCAAAAATGCGTTTTAATAGCATCGTTACCATGGTTTCTTTCAGTGGCTTTCTTGCCGGCTATATTGCAGTGAAGAAACCGCAGCCAAACATAGCCGTCCAGACGCTTATCATAATTGGCCTTGCAAGGCGCTACATCAGGCAAGTGAATAACGTTATTGTTCATATTTAAGGAGCCCTTAATTTAAATTTTGAGGAGTGCACTATGTCAAATTAGGTAGTCTCTTTCAGCATGGCGACATGTGTTATCGCAATGTTTATTTTCATGAGAGTCCGCATATTTCTCTTCAGTCGCCGTAAAAAAAGAAATATACAAAGAAAGTTTCTTATAAAATTGTTAACAAACTTTAGAACAGGCTGGAATACAACTCTTATTTCCCGGTAATGGTAGTGGTTACATAATACAGATGTTACAAGAAGTACCGGGTTCTTTGTCTTGTTTTGTTTTAGAGGGTCTCGAATTTTTAAGAAAATAAAACTTCTCTAAGGGTTTTCTTAGCCCTGGGGCTATGAGGGGACCATGAAGAACACGAGCGATGAACCGAACTTAGCTAATTAGTTAGCTAATAAACCAAAAAGTTGTGCCTAACTTTTTAATTTTTAAGTTTTGGGGGTATTAGCGGCCAAATGTTTTGGCGGCGCCCTCCTATGGTTCCCTCTGTGACGTCATTACCTAGCGAACAAGTTCGATGGTGTTTGTACTTAGCATGGTGGAAGCTTGAAATTATTGTGCCCTCAAAGCAACATTCCCAACACCGTCGAAATTAAAGTTCTTACATTCCTCTTATTTCCGTCAATGAGAAATCCTTTGCTGACGTCAGCATTCGGCCGATCGTGGCAGGCCGATAACAGCAAGGCCTTTGATCGCGCACGTCGCCAATGATGTAGTTAGAGACTTAACGAAAAACCTCCCTAAACCCGGGGTCACACTGCATATACATCATACAAAAGACAGTATGCGTACAGATTCGAGCGCGAGTTACCGCGAGGTACGTGCTGAATGCCGCATCCATGGCAAGGAGTTCAGGAGAAAACTGGCACGCGGCATTCGAACCAGGGATATTGCGTTGACTCGTGTTTGTAAACTGTCTTTTGTGTGACCTATGATTGAACCCGGCTTAAGGCTGTTCACACACTTGCATTTGACTTCGACCGACTGAGAGATGACCGATTATTAAGCCTCTGGTGACTGCTTTGCGACCGCATGCAGCCGGTCGTAACCCATCACGAGAGGCTTAAAAAGCGTTTTTCTCAGTTGGTCATAGTCAAACGCAGGTGTATGAACGGGCCTTTATGGTCCAGCTCTGAAGTAAAAGTTCGACTTTAAAAAATCTCGTATGTGGCTTCACACCAGAAATAACCCACCTCAGAGTCTTTGACGTCGGACATCACGGTTGGAGGAAGACCGTCCCTGTGGCACAGCGCAGAGATGGTTAACCAGTCGCGGTTCAGAGTTCACCCACATAATGACGTCATATAAATAAACATCGAGCCATCGCTGCAGGATTGCAAAAGCATTTGTCGAGTTCCGGCGCCGTGTAACACTATATTATTACTGACAGCCAAAAAAACGAGAAAAAATGGAAGGCATAGTTTATTTTTTACCGCTTCTTGATTCGTTCTTGGGCGTTCTCATCATCTAATGGCGCAATCCCATTGACTGTGGAATGATAATGAGATGCTCGGGACTCTCCTTGTGTTTCTCAAGTTGTCAGTGACTATGGGGTGGGTACAAGCGAACATGAGGCTGTAAAACGAGCCGGAAAAATCGGCAGTTGCACATGGAAAGCTCAAACGTTTACCGAATGTGCATTGAGCAGGTCAGTTTTAATCTGTGAAATTTCGAGCCGTAGTTCTTTTTCTGTAAACAATTAGCGCGAAAAAACTTGCCCGAGTCAACGTTGGACGGGTTTGCAGACGACCTAGTTAGCGACGCTATTAACTTGTGGCGCCATCTCCCAATAGACGCAGCGGGCAGACGAAGCACTCTCCTGCCTGCTCAATGCGCCTCTCGGGAGGTGGCGCCACAAGTAAATAGCGTCGCTAACCGTGTCATCTGCGAACGCGCCCAACGGGGATTATTGGCAAGCTTGTTGCTTTTATTTTTTGCAGGAAGAGAACTACGCCTTGAAATTTCACGCGGTAAGACTGACCTACTCGGTGCACAATCGCTGAAGGTTTGAGCTTTTTGCGTGCAGGCGCCGACTTTTCCGGCTGAATTTACAGCGTCAGTTCCGTTTGTGCCGCCTATAGTTTTCGTCGCGTTTTGCGTGCGCAGACTCGTTCCGTCACTGCTGGCTCTCCTTGGGGTCCTGTACCTGATTCCTCTTATGGCGTCTGGACCGGTGCAGAACGAAACGCTGTTTCTGTCTGAAAAGCCGTGCAACGTATATTGGTGGAAGATTCTCACAATGACCCAGAACTATGCGGACAGATCAGAGGACATGGTGAGTTCACTTATCTCCCAGGCTGTGTGAGCAAACAGGTATGAAACCAGAAGAAATAAGCGGCTTATCTCAGAAGTGAGCGTTTGACAGGCATTTCAACTCTTCCGAGCTTTCGCCCGAGCTGTGTTCAAGAAGCTAAATTATTCTTTTTTTATCTCTAAAGACTCTGTTTGTCGCGCCATAACAGCGCATGCAGACCCGAGAAGTCTTCTGGATGGTCATTGGATGCGTGAGAATTTTGTTTTTGTTTTAGTAGATCAAGTTCGCAGATCAAATGCCTCATTCTCGGGGTATAATACTAGAGGATAATATTATAGCGCACTTAAAAACAAAAAAGTGTGGCAGAAAAAAAATTTACTTAGTGCACTATTAGTAAAAACAACTTTAAGTGCGCAGGCAATCAGGTGGTATCTAATCATGACGTTTAACACCTGAGAGTTTGGTGCAAAAAAGGAGAGAAAAAAATATTTTAGTCGAAGAAGCAGACACAGAAGGGAACGTCTCAAACCCAGCTAACTGGTTCATATCTCGAGCATCCTATATATTCGCCTCGCGATCGAACCGTGTCGCCACCGTGCGGCCGAATTTGAAACACGCGAAAGCGGACATGGCCTCCGAGATCCCGAAGAAGTGGGGATACCGCCGTGCGTCGTCTGCTACGGGCGCACGTTCAGAAGCAGGGAGTTCGACGACGCAAGCCCGTTTCCGCCTGAGCTGAGCCCAGCCCTCCTCATTAATTAAACGCCTGTTGTTTGTGTTGTTGTTTCTTCCTACTAAAGGTTGTGTTGTATCGTTTCACATGCGTGGAAATTCAGCAAAAGCGATTATTATGAAGTCGGGTGCTTCCACAATCTAAGTGTTGTGGTTTGTATAGATCCGCTGGTCCCACATCTCTTTGTTATCTCGCACAAACCATAGCTTTCATAAAACATTGAATGTTGATTGGAGCTGTGGTTTGATTAAAAAATTAATCTGACTGATCGCTACCCGTTTATAGACTAATCAATTGATAAATTTGTTAGTTGATGTTTTACCGGTCATATTGTATAAAAGACGTTAAAACCACTTATGTTTAACTATTTTTACTAAGTTATAAACGGCATATTGCATTCCCACTTTAAACTCCACGTTGTGTCGCCCACTGAAATATGAACACCGGAAGCCTTTTAAAGTGAAGTCTTTTTTTACGTTTTTATTTAAATAGTATAATCACCCTCGATGGCAATCACAAGCATGCTGAAGTGGTTTAGCATGCAAGCCTGTGTCCTAAAAGAAATAGACGTCAGAAATTGTAAAGCAGGCATCTTTTACTTTTCCTTACTTTCTCCAGCACAAGATTCCGACTAAACGGAAAAACAAATTTTCGCCATTAAAGTATCACTGGAATAATCTTAAGGTTAATTGATGAACTTCCCAGTCCCGGTATGCGTTAGGTGAGGGCAGAGGGTGATCGGAAAGTGTCGTGAGGGTCGCTAGCCCTCATCAGTAAAAGAGTGTCGCTGCGGCCGATGCCGTCTGTCTCATGATGCGGGTCGTTTCTTAGGGTTGCAGAGTCTGTACTATGTTTGAAGAGAAGATTATTTAGCCAGAAATTTATAATATTAGCCTTTTGACATCCACGGCCTTCGCCGGGAGAATCGAAGCGGGTGAACCCACACTACCGAGAAAAGCATCTAGTAACACGGACGCTACTGCGTTGCTCCGTTACACCCATTTGTTCCACTCGCGGCAGATTTATTAGAATAGTTTGTTTCACTTGTTTCAGTTGTCCTGCCAACGAACATATTACGGATCGTAACTAGAAGAGGCACTCTCTCCTCATCGCAACGTAGTAGAATCGTTCCGACTCCGAAAAACTTACGCAAGCAATGACACAGTAAAGGAAAACACTTGCTGCAGCGGAACTCAGTACCACGGTAATTTCCGATTCAGCACTAACTTCTCTTCATGCTAAATATTTGTATTACTGCAAAAGCTAAAAGTTACAAAAACAAAAATGCATAGAACCTGCGATTTCACAGCACACAGTACTCGTATTATGTTATCCCGGTTGGAATCTACTGTCTTGTTGAATTCTCACGCTGTTGAACCGATACATCTATTTTAAAACAAACAAATATTTAACATAAATAGTGCAGTTCACCCGGAGACATGCATCCGTCGTGGTGATCCATGCTTCCCAACGTCTGCCTAGAGCAGACGACGCATCCACACGAGCGATTATTTAAATGTAGTCCGTACGCTGGTAACACGATTCGATCTTCACTGAAGACCGAACGGTACCGTACCATCTTCCGCTAAAATTGTTTTCCCACCAAGAGTGTGCCACAAAATAAACGCAAGAATCTACACCGTCTTGGATAGCGGGGATGGGGCGGTCATGCTTCCGTCCCCGCTTTGGTGATGATAATGGCTAAGTGATAGCGCGACAGTAGCGCCACCTCTAGGTCGATCTGAGGCCAATACCCACACAGCCACTCTCAACCAGATTGTGCTCGTTGCTTGAAAAATGTAATGGATTACAATTACAAATTACCGAGCCTCAAATGTAATGGATTACCGTCACAAATTACTTTCGCTGAAAAGTAACAGATTACTTTACTCGTTACGTTACAAATTACTTTCACATTAATTTTTCCGTACACTTATCCAGAAAACAATAGAAACAATTTTGATAATTTTCAAAAATGTTCTGCACACAATACTTTTCATTTCTCATACGCCCGTATTACGGTACTCCTTGTAAAATAAAATATTGTATTAAAGAGAACGAGCGTAGATGTACTCCGTTCACCTGTAAGCTGACAAGGCACCGAAAGCTGCAACCGCACCCGCCATCTCCTAGCTTACGGCCTCCGGAAATGACCCCCCCCCTGGAATTGTGCAGACAAAGCTAGCATATCGATGGACATTAAGGACTTGTACTATTCCCTAGAAAAGACTTGGTTAATGCAGAGAGTGAGAAAGGCGAATGGTGCTGAATCCCGTTAGTTCAAATCGGGCTCAAGTATTTCGGTAAAACGTTTCTTACTATCCTGGAGTTTTTTCTGAAGTCAACGGTAGTGGAGTACGAAGAAGGAAGTGTATACAAAAAGAAAGTGATTGTATAGGGTCATCAGTCGGACCGACCTTATCCAAAGTTTACCTAAACTCTTTTGGATCGTGTTGTGCACGATAATCTACTGGATTTGGCCCCGGGCATGGCGATAGTGAGAAGATATCTATACGACATTCTGGTATGTACGTTTACGGAAAGTCTACCAGAAAGCATTGAAGGTATGATAAGGTCAACGGCTTGAGAACTGAAGTTTACCGTGGAAAAACCTGAGTAAGATGTTCTGCAGTTCCTACATTTGCGTATTCACGTGAACCGAGGGTTATTTTGAGAATACGGAAAAGGAAATTCAAAACCGGTTTTGCCAAGAATGAGTTGTGACTCGAAGACCGTAAAGGCTGCGATTGTAAAGTCATTGGTTGGAAACACGCTAGAAATGTCGTGTGTTCATTATATCACTGAATCGGTAGAAAGGCAATGGAAAAGGATGATTAGTGAAGGATATGATGACAGTTTTGTTAAACAGGCATTTAGAATTCTTTATCAAAGTCAGGAGAAAAACGGAACAAAATTCAAGGAACCGCTTTGCTATAATCCCACATTTTCGTGAGATTTCTCATGACCTGAAGGCACGTGCCATGCAGTTTGGAGTGAACACGACCTTCGGTTCAAATTTTAGGTTAAGTAAATTGACGCCACTTCGAACAGGTGTGAGTGAGTGCGAAAGGGCCCATCGGGCAAAATCGGTATGTTGAGAGAATGGTGTTGTGTATGAAATACCATTGGAGTGTTGATTTAAGTATACGTAGGGCAGACGTCACGCTGCATCACTGACAGATTAAACGAACACAAAAAAAATGTGAATGACAATGCACAAAACTAGGAAATGTTGAAACATATCAATGAATGTAACTGCACGGCGCTCTGGTCGGAGACGGAAATCATACACAAATAGAGGGACGATGTAAAGAGAGTAGCAAGGGAGACTGTGCGGATAAAATCTCTATGGAATTGTATAAGTCAGGCTTCGCTACAATTCAAAAGCAATTCAAAAAGCATTTTTTTAATGTAATGCTAAGTTTTTTTGTTGTATTTTTGTGCTTTTGTCTTTTGAAGTGTGAGCAGGGAACCCCCTGTTTGTGATTGTCCAAAATGACTGTAATCCACTCCTCTTTTGTGTGTGTATGTTTTGCTGTTTATTTTTTGTTTCCTGACGTTGTGTTCGTTCGAAGGCCGTTTTGATGTTTTTTTTAGGGTAGTAGGTGGAAAGGGCGTTTTTTAAATCAGAAGTAGGAACTGTGTTTAGTATAGCAGGGCAGAGAGATCATTTTGTTCAAAGTTTGAAGGAGGATGGATGTTGCCTTATTGCGTCGACCTGTAAAGTTGACGTGTACATTTTTACATTGCGGGATGGAAACTGGGACGCTTGAACTGCATAGACGTGCTCTCTTGTGTTGGTGGTGATGAGCTTGAAGTTGAGAATATACAAGGAGGTGGACTAAATAAACGAGTTAGCTGAGTTTTAGACGTCGTCCTGTCTATTTTTTGTCTCTTCTACGTTTTGATGTTTCTTTCTACCCAAGTCTCAGGTCAATTCAACACGGTTAACAGCTTAGAGATATCTGCGCAGAAGGTTGTTGAGAGTGGCTGTGCGGGTATATATAGGATGCTTGAGAAATAAACCAGTTAGCTGAGTTTGAGACGTTCCCTTTTGTGTGTGTTCCTTCGACTAAACGTTTTTTGTTTGTTTTTTCTGCGTTACAGTTGTAGGTGTTAAACGACATGAATGTACTAAGAAGCCCGACTTACGCTGCAAACATATCATACTTCAGATGGCTTCACCAGCATTCGGAAAGTCCCACCTTTACGTAGATTGACTAAAAACAATGTTTTAAACAGCCTCGTCTTGCCTGTGAAAACAATTTATATTAAAAAGGTCGTATGTTATGGACCATTTTCAAAGGTTCGTCAATCTGCTATGACAGCCGCCATATTGAAAGCATCGCTTTCTGCGCGAAGCGTGAGGTTGGATTTGAGTTTACGTTGAGCTCTGACGCAGAACTCATATCGAATCAACATTAGCATAGATTTGGAGCTCCGCTCTGACTTTCCCGCTCGCCTTCTGTCGTTCGAAGCGCCATCTAAATGTTCGTTTAAAAACTGTGTATTCCATAGAGCACGGTGAAGCGCCATCTATACTCTGTGCTTCAAAACATATGCACTCCATAGAATACACTGCAGCTGCGAGAGTAGCCGTCCCCAAAACGGTTGCGCGTCGAACAATGGGAGGCGAGCCGTCGGGTGAGAGGTACTTCTCGTGGAAGCAGTGCCTATGGACAGTTTTGTAAGTGAGTTGATCTGCTGTAAGGTTGCGATTGGGCCAACTCGTCGAAAGCCGATTGGTCGACGGCCAACTCGTCGACGGTCAAGTCGTCGAATAGGCCAATTCGTAAAAAGGCAATTTGACGAAGGGCAGCTAGTCGAAAAGGGCAACCTGTCGAAGGGCGATTCGGCAAATCGGTTGAATGACGGTCCGAGGTGAAATTTCATGGTTTCTTACCTTTTGACCCAAATTTGTATCTGTGTCTGAACTAAGCGCAGTGCCCTCGTTAGGTTACAAGACTTAAGAAAAACAAATCTCAAGAGGGCGAACACATGCACTCTCAGAAAAAAAGGGTATATTCGCACACCCCTGTCTCATATACGACACCCTGAAACTTCAGTTGGACGTACAGCGCGCTGACGTCGAACATGGGGCCTCAACTTTTACGTGGGGTTTGAGAAGGGTGATATATATCTCATGAAACAGCTAAAGTACTTATCAAGGTTTACAGCAGAAAACACTGAGGTATTGCAGTAGGGCCAAAAAAAAACGATTACCTTTTTTGTATTTAGTAACACGTACATTAGCTATTTTAATAAGTTGTACTAATTGGCTACCAAGGCGCTCGTGAAAGTTGGTACCGTTGGTTCGACGTCAGGGCGCTGTGCGTCCGACTGAAGTTTTGGGGTGTCGTATATGGGACGAGGGGTGTAAGAACATACCTTTTTTCTGAGAGTGTGGAAGGACCTTGAGACAAGTTTAAAAAATCTGTCATGTCGGGAGCGTCCTTCTGTGAATTTTCTTTCTTACTTTTTATAATGAGCCGCCGCAGACTGTCGCCGCAAAGCGGCTTGAACGAGTGGGCCGGGTAGGTTAACACAGTGATACAATCGCGACGTAGTGACCGTCACCTACTGCCCCGCGAAAGCGGCGAAGTGGCATGTTGTTATCTTCGACAAGAAAAAGCACACAGGAGGTCAATTACCGTGCGGCGATTTTGCGGATTGCTGTAGCGCAGTATTTACTTTAAAATTTCAGAGAATTTTTTTTTATTTTGGCTTTTAAAAGGCGGCGATTAGTTAGCCTCGGCGACGAGTTTTCCTTCGTAGAGTTGCCCTGCGACGAATCGGCGTATTCGACGAATGCGCCGCCAACGAGGTTGGCTTTCCACGAGTGGGCGTAGGCTCAGTAAGGTTGATCGAATGCATTCGAGCCCTAGTACGCACCGAACCCGGACGCAATAGTCTCCGTCCATCATGTATGCTCAAAACGCGTGCCCAAAAGATGGCGGCCTCCAATACTCTACGTACCGGCTAGTGAAGGGTGCGCGATCTTTACGAGGCTCCATTAAATTAGGTTTTGATGAAACATCGAAGATGGCGGAAGGAGAATGACTTTCTAGTGAGTGTTAAGAAGCGTGGGGCGTGGTGAGTTCTCAGCATGTCATTATCGCTCCACAGCCAATAAGGTTGTGGCACGCGTTCATGACGACACGGCAGGACGAATCACAAAGCAAAAAATATTCCCGTAGGACACGCCCTTCGTTTCTTAAGCTGCCAATGACGGGACGGCACATTATGATGGTTCACGTAAGAGCCGCGTCTTCTACTGTGTATTTCTTCGCAGTGCATGCCTCATTTCTGGTACATCTCGGTGGACTTTCAACTCGCCATCTTCAGAATTATCATTCTGCTGGCAATCTTCCCGCGGTAAGTTCTTGGTGGGCGTATGCAGTTCGACACGGCGCGCATCGCCCCGAAAAGAGACATTTTTTTCTTCACTCTCGCGTTTCAGGTGGCCAAAGTTTTGCTTCGGGATCATGGCGGCCATCGTTATCGCCAACGTGCGCCGCCTCGGGATTGGTCACTTACATCAACAGCTACATGCCGTTCACTGTGATCCTCACAACGGACATCAAGTAGGTGGTACCCGTTGACGGTGCATAGATCGACGTTCGAGTGGCCCACTCATCAGACGGATTATGAACACTCGCAGCTGGGGAAATGCGCAGCATGACAAATCCCGTGCAACTAAATATTTATTGATTTATTGTACGTACCCTCAAGCGCCGAAGCATTGTAGAGGGGAGGGGCAAAGCAAACAAAAATAAAACAAACTGACAAAATAAAAAAAAAACTTGCGGCAAGAAATTCAAATATCAAAAATACACTGCGATTGTCAAAGGCTGTTAGCAATATCTGTTACGAACAAAATAAACAAAATAAAATGACTCATGTTGCCTCATCAAACAGAAATGTAAACAAGGATTGGCGAAAAAGAAAATAATCGGATATAGTTGCGATGTCTGCTGGAAGGTGGTTCCAGTCGTTTGATGTATGCGGGATAAATGAATAAAAAACAGTTTTTGTTTGGCAACGTGTTAAACCAACTTTATTCAGATGGTCCAGACGGGAAGAGTAATAGTTAGGCAATGTAAAGAAATGGTCTCGCAGCGACTGATGATGATACACTTTATGAAACAGGCAAAGTCTGAAAAACTAACTGCGCAATGACAATGAGGGTAATAACAAACTGGACTTCATTGATGATATGCTGGCTGTTCGATTATAATTAGACAGAATTAAACGAACGTCGTTATTCTGAACTAGTTCGAGAGCTTTATGTAGAAAGGCGTGGTTAGGATCCCAAATAGAGGCTGCGTATTCCAATTTTGACCGTACAAGAGTGTTATAATGAAGAATTTTAAGTTAACTGGGGCCGTTCTGAAGTTTCGTCGGAGGTATCCTAACATGTGCTTAGCGTTGGCGAATATTTTATCGATATGAGGTTTCCAGGTTAAAGTCGAGGATACAGTAACACCCAGAAAACGGTTTCAGTGTACAGATTCAAGTTGAAGGTCGGTTAGTTGTGTATGCTGAAGGGTGCGCGCCTTGCCGGGAAACCCGCATTAGTTTGGATTTGTTAGGGCTTAGTTCCATACGCCATTTTTTGCACCAAAGAGTAATATTATTTAAATCAGATTGCAAAAAGGCGTTCATCATCATCATCATGAACTTCCCGATAAATTACACAGTCATCTGCGTATAAATGCATGGAGAAAGAAACACAACTTGGTAAATCATTAATGAATATCAGAAAAAGAAGCGGGCCTAAAACCGAACCTTGGGGCACGCCCGATTCCACATCAATCAGGGATGAATTTTTGACCATTTAGAGTTACATATCGTGAGCGGTTGGTAAGAAAGCATTCCAGCCAGGTTTACAAATTAGGATCTAGGTTTAATGAAGAAAGTTTAGGCATTAGTAACTTATGATTAACCTTGTCGAATGCTTTAGAAAAATCGAGAAAAATACAGTTAGCCTGATGGTTTTTGTCAAGTATAGCATGCAAACAATGGGTGAAGTGAAGCAGCTGCGTTTCACAAGAAAATGAGCGACGAAAACTCTGTTGAGCAGGGGCGAAAAATGAATTTGATTCTAGGTAACTAAAAATATAAGAGTACAGTATGTGTTCCATTATTTTACAGGGAATACTTGTTAGTGAAATGGGTCGAAAATTTAATAAAGAATGCTTCTTACCGGACCTATGCAGTGGAACCACCTTTGCAGTTTTCCATTCTATTGGGAACGTTCCACACTCAAGAGATTGCTGGAAAAGTTTGGCCAAAAAAGGCATGAGTACATTTTAGTCTGTCTTAGAAATTTTGTGTTATTATTATCGCTTCCACATGACGGTGATACTTTCAAAGAATCAATTAAATTTACAATTCCAGTAGGCTCCACGGAAATTGGAAACATAGGGCTAACCTCACAGCGTGAAACGTCATAAAATACATTTCCATCACCTACAAAAAAACTATTTGAAAAAACATTATTAAACACTGATGGATCTTCTGCCGGAGGGATTAACGCCCCAGACTCATCGCCGAGAGAAATTAAGCCGTCTTCATTCATATTAACAGTCTTCAAAACTTTTTGGGGTCATTTTACAATAAACTCGGTAAAGTTTAAAAAAAAAATTGTCTTTGGCGTTAGATACAGCTTCGGAATGTTCGACCTCGTGGCGCAAAGTATGCTTCCCAGCGATCAATCGCGTTACGTAATTTAGCTAAGCGAAAAAGTCGCAGTTTTTATTGGAAAGACATTTTAGGGTGTTAGTATACCAAGGTGCTTTAGCATCAGATTGAATACGCCAAACGGCTACATGCGCATCAATCAGTTCATTCACTTTTAAACAAAATAATCTCAAATTTTCCTGCACGCTTCGTTGATCAAATTGTGGCAGATATATGTCCAGATAGCTGCACAGTTTTTGGTTAATAAGATCAAAATTGGCTTTATTGTAGTCAGAAATAAGCTTTACTTTTTTAATATTGATTGGGGGAGCAACCTTGAGATCAAAATTTAACAACGAGTGATCACTTAAGCCTGGAAGATATGTAAGGGAAGAGTAGAAGGTCAGGGTGTGTCGACAGAATTAAATCAAGTGTGTTCGCTGTATCATTGGCATACCTTGTTGGTTTCGTCACCAGCTGTGTCAAATTAAAACACGCACACAGATCCAAAAAATGTTGATTCTGAGTTGAAACAGGTTGAATAGAACGTGGGTCAGGCCACATGATATCAAGAAAATTAAAATCTTATAATAAAAAAATAGGAGAACTGGGATACTGACAAACAATAGAATTCATAATGTGATGAAAATCATCAATAAATGTCACTGCGCTATTTGGGGGGCGGTAGCAGGCACCCAGTAAAATTATTGTGTTATTTAAAGTGACACAAGCCCAAACCATTTGTAGATTGAAAGCAAAATCTACGCAAAATGAAGGTATGCTCTGTGATACGGCTATGAGTGTGCCACCCCCATGTCTACCGTCTTTGTCAAAACGATATATATTACATGTTTTATCTCCTTGAACAATATCAGAGCTGCAGACATGTTTACTGAGCTATGTTTCCGTAAGAAAGATTAGGTCTGCGTTCGTTGAGCTTACAACAGAGTTTAGCTGATTTCGTTTATTCATAACACTTCTTATGTTAGTAAACGTAACTGAGACAAATGGAAAAAAAAGTAACATGTTCGCCGCTGCTTCATGCACGTAGCTATGACGCTTTCTGACAGTATCTGCGAATTAGAAGATGTCGCTGCCTGAGTTTTACGAGCACGGGTGAAATAGGCTTGTTCATTTCGAGCCCCACCCCTGCCCGTTTCGATCTGGATGAGCATCGTACCGGCGTGCGGTCGTGTATCACTACTGCGTGGTGCACGTTAAAGACCCCAGGCTAGCGGTTGTACCGCACTGGCTAAATTGCTCATCTACAGCGAGTGACTCGTCGCAACTTTAAATGGCTGACCAACTACACGCTGTATAAATATCCCCACAACCCAATTTTTTCATTTCAACGTACTCGGTCATGGTCGCCAGAAATAGTTTTGGCACCAACCAGTCTTTCGCGAGTTTGTTCACGCAGCCTGTCACCGGCCCTACCTCTTCCGAACTGGGAAGTGCTAGCAAAATCATTTTGTGCCTCGTTCACGTCATCAAGTCGAGAGCCCGTAAGCGTACACCTTCGACAATTTTCGTCATCCCACACATACACATCCTGATTAATAACCAACTTATCATACTTAAGATATACTTTATCTTCGGGTTTTCTTTATCTTTAACAGTTGCCCATGACTGTTTCCGAATGTTCTGAATTCTAAGCGAAAAATCTTCTGATATTGAAATTTGTGTTCCTTTAAAAGGCAACTCCGGCCAAAACTCGAAATGAAATAAATTAGTGGTATAGCTGTAGTGACACAAAATACGACCCCAGCCAAAAAATTACGTCCGAGGGACGCCGCATTCTCAACTAATACCGATAATAAAAATGCGACCCACCGCGAGCCGCTGCTTCTTAGCGGGTGCCCAGCGGGTTGCCGATCGCTAAAGCAACATTCGGCCGTGACGTCAGTATCGTTCTCTTTTTTTTTCCTCCGGTCCGGGCGTTGCGCGGAGTGCGCTTCTTTGAACCGCTACCACTGCTACGTCGGCTTGCGATTGGCGTGTTTAGCCGTTGGTTTTATCTGTAGCCCGTGTAGTTTCGGTATAGCCTTTTGTTTATTTGCTTGTGAGGACTCCAAGACTCGTTTTAGCGAGCAACTCGGTGCGCCCAAGACTGCCCAGCTGTTCCTCGAAAGATGCCGAGTACAACTTGTAGAGGTGTGGGCTGCTCAAACAACCCGCTGCGCCACCCAGAGGGGCTCTTTCACAAGTTTCCAATGGACCGGAAATCAGGAAAGGTGTGGGTGAACGCTGTTCGACGAGTGGACTTTGGACTTCGGCTTTTACGCGCCCGAGGAAAATAAGGAACGAAAAAACGGACGTGTACGGCCCAGCACACGTGTGTTGGGGCGCCGCGGCCCACGCCGGAGAGCCTCAAAGCTTCGTGTCTGGGACTGACCCGCAGCGCGAAAGCGAGGGGCCTTCAGTACTCTACGTCACTGACAGCGCGGCGTAGAGCGAAGCCGCTCCATCCATGGAGCCCCGATGACAATTTAGGCCTAGCGACGAGTACGGAAGACCGCACGCACCGCGACAGCCGCCGAGCACGGCACCGAACGAGTTCACTCGTTTTCCAGTCTCTAGCTTTTGGGTATACAAGCGACGAGTACGGCATAGCGCACGCACGGCGGCGGCCGCCGAGTACGGCACCGTACGAGTTCACGGGTTTTCCAGTCGCTAGCTTTTGGGTATACGCACTCACCCTTGCTACATATGCTGGATAACTACGACGTATACAGAATTAAAACAAAATCAGCTCACCTCCTATCTTTAGACGGCTAGCGCAACAGAGGTGGGTGCCGCTCGGCCTGCGTACTCGTTGAACGAGAACGATCCTGACGTCACGTTCACATAGCAGCTGATTTCCAGTGTTGCCGGGGCCTCGAGCGGCTAGTTTCGGTTTTGTTGGCCGCGCCCCAAACCAAACTTTGAGGCGTCGATATCTTTCAAACTACGTACAATGACGAGAAAAAATTACACCTTGCGATTCAGGGACGCTGACTGCTCTAAAAACAGTCATAATCCCAATATCGAAAATATGGACCGGAGTTGCCCTTTAAATTTTCTTGCGTTTCTCAGTAGCTCCATTTTTTTGTTGAAGTGAAACAAACGCAAAATTACAGGGCGTGTTTTGTTTGGTGCCTTTTTACCCAAACGATGGATACGTTCAAGGCTACTGACCTTAATGACCAGCTTCTCCTCAAATATTCCTGTGAAGACAAACTCCCGGAGAGAATTTGGCGTTTCCGTTTCATGTTCACTGACTCCATATACAATCTAATTATTCCGTCGACTGCGGTTTTCGAAATCATCTATTTCGCTCGTTAGCGTTGCAACCTGATGATTTAGATTGTTCACAGCACGCTGACAGTCATCCACTCTCTCTACTGTACGCGACAACGACTCCAGCTTTCCTTCTGTAGAAGTCAATCTTTTATCTGTTTTTGATATATGTGAGTCTAATTTTCCTTGAATTGGCTTTAGTTCTTTTGAGTTTTCTTTTTGTCTTTCAATTATTTGTGACAGATGCCCGTCGATAGTTGGACCAGGGTTCATTTCAACATCCCCACTCAAAAGAAGAATAAGAAAACAAAACAAGTCAAAACAACCCGCTATACAATCACACAACACGCCTGGGCAAGGCAGCGCGATCAAACATAAACAATCACTTTTCAATGCTTTAGTAGAAAGCCTTCTACTAACCTGGACGAAAAAAGATGAAGAAATTGAGCCGTGGCTGCATCGTTCAGCTGCTACCTTGCCCACTGACGAAAAAGCCTGAGGGGCGTTGCTCGCTGGTCCTGTTGATGTGGATGTCGCTTGGGTGTTGCCTCAAAGAGGATAAAGTTGGAAAAACCCAGCGATGCTTCCGTTGTGTACCGCTGAGTCACCGTCGTCGAACGTTGTCATCGGTACTGGTTGGTGGCACTTGACACAGCAGGAATCATCCGCGCTGCCGACATCCGGGTTCAATGAGATTAAGGGATTAGCCGCTGGGAATGCCAAAATCAAAAGCAAGAAGCACGAAAGGGACGCCTTGCGTTGCCTGAGCTGTCTGTAAACGTGTAAAATGACGCTTCGAACTCACATTGAACGGTCCGCAAAAATCGGGTTCTTAATGTATCGCGCTATAATTTGCTACGAAGGTGCCCGGAGGTGGTAGAAGATTTCATCAAAAAGTACGGAAGGATTGGGTGACCTGAGTAGATCAGGAAAAAATCAAAAACTGATTTCTCTTTACTTCGCATGTACACATAAATAATATTTTGTGTCACTGTGGCACTTATTTGACCCAACTGAACAGAATAATAGGTAAACAAATTGTATTTCATTTCCATTTCACCAATTTGGCAGTCGTAATAAACGCCAAAATCCCCAGAACAATTTTATTTTTAATGATTTTGAGATATAGGGCTTAGCGATAATGTTTCCACGGACAAAACTAGGTTTTTTGTTGTTTTTGTTTTCTTATGACCCTCAAGGTTTCATGTAATCATACTCACACTTAATGAATGCACCACCTTGGAACACCTCTGTAGTAAATCCCAGCACGATACGTTGAGAAACCGATTTTTTCTGGCCATCCATACAAAGCGTTAGTGTGCACGCTGTAGTTAAATATATAATACAAAACCTCCTGGAGATATGGCCGTAAATGGAACCACCAGCAAAGCCTACTGAATTCCCTTGGACTTGTCGCGAGACACAGGACCAGAACTACATCAATGAAGAGAGACGCCACATCATAACCGAAAACAGTAGTGCCACATTCAAGAGAGTTGCTCTAAACGTTTGATTATACAAGTCTAACCGCTCTTAACTGTTCCCATTTTTTTTTTCCGAAAAGTTTCACTTTTACAATACTCTTAGCTATAGTCCGTTTCATCGTTACGTGCGAGCCGAGTGGACGCTACGAGCTATACATCAGCCTATTCAGCTCCGTGAACGTAGCACGTGATACGCTCTCCGCCCGTCACTGCGCCCTCTCTACAAATTCACCTAACATTCACGTGGCCTTGGAGTGGCTCCGACGGCACTGTAGCATCCGCCCCGGTCGGTCCTTAGGTGAAACGGAGTATAGGTCTATTTTTGTAACTTTCCTCGCTCTTGAACATGCAATACATATGAGACCGTACCATCTTGACTCAAAGTGCGCCTAAATCTCATTTAAATCAGTGTCAATGAAAACATTGAAAGGGATTCGTTTCAAGGTTAGTGCTGCAGGCAAGGGAGACATTGACTGTAACGCTTTTCGATCATTACTTATAGCAGCACGTTTTTGTAACACTTGCGAATGTCAGTCGCGTTGCTCTATGGGGCCTACCTCTATCGATTTGGACACTATAGACCAGTGCCTGCTCTGTGCCATGGGCGCCGCCATGTTTGTTTAAGCTGACGCCATGCCATAGGGAGTCTGCGCTTTTTGCAAGACTCAGTCTTTCTAGAACCCCTCGCACATATCGTAGTTCAAGAACGTCAGAAGTGCATAGTCACGCAGCTCCGAATTCCAGGGGGAGCCAGACTTTTTTTTTAATTCTTGATTCTTGAGGTGAATACGAGTATATACTCCATTCACCCTTTAGGGGTATTCAGAGGAGGGAGGAATCAGTGGCGTCACGAGGGTCAGCGGCACCCGGGGCGGTAGCCCGCCGCGCACCCCCCCCCCCGCTTTCGCGTGGCCTGCTGCGACTCCCCCCCCCCCGCTTCGCGAGGCCCGCCGCGACTCCCCCCCCCCCCCCCTCTCTCGTGGCCCGCCGCGACACCCCCCGACCCCTGCACCCGGAGCGGTCCCCCCTTGTGACGCCACTGGGAGGAATGTCGGGGATTTCTTCCTGGCACGCGGGACAAAAACGTCAGGTGCGGGGCTATGACGTCAGCTGCGTGGCGGAGGGAGGGAGGGATGCTCGGGCGGCACAAACTATCCCGGAATGGCGGCGGATCAGTTTGTTTTCAATATTATTTTCTCGTTCAACTATTTGTTGTCCATAGAAAAAACGCCCCGAGACTGGGAAAAAGAAATGACGGACAAACATAGCCTAATTTGTTTGACGTTTTTTTTCGAAGGAAGAGAGTCTGGAAGAGATGATTTATACTCTGTGTTTCCTATCGGTGGTCACTGTCCTTCTGTGTTTCTATGGAGGGAGTTTCTCGTTCCTTCGTTTCTTTCATGTTTGTATTTGTTCTTAAAGGCTATGTAAATACCAACTGTTGTCAAATAAATCCAGCCTTGTTTGTATGTTCTTTCGTTTTCCCAGTCTCAGGGTGTTTTGACTATGTTCAACTACCACCAGCTCGTTTGCGCCTTACCCTTCTGTTTAATGTTCGCTGTCGAATGTAGAATTAGCTAAATTCGTCTGCGATGGTGTTAAGTGTGGAAACCGGTAAATTAAACTGCAAACGTTAATACCCAAGGTTCACACAGTAAGTTCTAGTTCAGACCGCCAAATGCCAGACGGTGTAGAAGATTTATATAGCCCAAAAGTAGCCATATGTAAAATATCTGCAGAGCCCAAACAATTGTGCGCTTGAATGTAGGAGCTTGAGACGAAGGCACTGTGTCTACATATCTAGGGTTTATGAGCAGTTTGCAGGATCCGCGACATCTTGAAATGTATAGGGCGTATTCACTGGCCGCCATATTTGAGGTCACTGTTTAGAGCGCATGCTCAGAACGAGCTCATATTAATAGGCTGCCAAGACCGGCAATCTTGATGGTGCGGGGTGCACGTTGCAAAATCACTGTGGAAGCTATCCATCAGCACGTGCTCAGCATTAGCGCACACGAATATGGCCGCCAGTGAATACACCCTATCGAAAACGTTTTATTTCCAACAGAAATAAAGTTTATAAAAAAAACATTTTCCACACACGTACACGGCCCCCTTTCGCTCCACGGCTCGCAGCACGTGGAGCGAAAGCTCGCGCTGCAGAACCTAGGGATCCTGGGTTCAATCCCCACCCCGGCCCGTTTCGATCGGAATGAGCATCGTACCGGCGTGTGGTCGTTTATCACGGCTAGCAGTCGTACGGCACTGGCTAAATTGCTTATCTACAGTGGGTATGTCGCCATGTTTAGGCACACTAACCTCCTGCTGTATAAACAACTAACAACAAATTTTACTTCTTGATTTTGTTTGACGGCGTTAGTGCAACTTCTCTCGTGCTACGCGAGAAATAAAAAATGTTCCTTCGGGGGTCAGATTTTCGTTGAAGCAGGAACCAAAAAAGGAGAAAAGAGGTTATTTCCGTCAAGTTGGGTTCGTAGTAGAAGAGGAGGAAAAGAAAATCAGTTGTTAGTCCCACTTTGTGCATGGTATTTTCTTTATGTGTATGTTTATTCTAGTTCAGCTGCCCTTACCTGACGTAGTTTCTTTAAAATAAAGTATATATATTTATATATTTATATACCTGAATTATGAACGAACTAGCTCAACTTAAGCCTGTTACCGTTGCTTGCTTGGCTTTTCGCTCAGCCAAATCGCTTATATGGGGTGCACTCAAATGAAAACACAATCGTGTTGAATCGTGTAAGAGTATTTAGAATATTTATCGATCACGCCGCTGAACTCGAAGAAGTTCCTTTTTGTGAGCGCCTTCTCTGCTTGAGTTTGCTGGAAACACAGTCACTTCGATCCGAGGCAATCGATGATAGCGCTGGTGACATCCACAAGTACGCGACTCACAGAGCACTGGTGAACACCAATGTTTTCGCCGCTCCCGACGGTTCCCTGGAAGCCGCCAGCGGCGTAAAGCGTAGAGCTGCGAGTACTTGTTGTTCGGCCGTCAGCACCGGGGCCCTTCGCGACACCGCTGGAGCTTTCCGCGAAGCTGGTCGCACAGCCAGCGAGTCACCCATTTGATCAGCCGGTATTCGCCCAAAACCTCGCATCGCTCGTCTCGAAAGCATCGCGGTGATCTCTAAAAACTCGATCCGCCCAACCCAACCCAACCCAACAAATGCATATGTTGGGGTCGCCATCTTTTACGATGCAGAACGATCTCCGGCTTCGTCTCGACCACTCAGTTAACTGCATCGTCAAAGTGCATCGTGACGACATTTTGACGTCACCGCCAACTGCATCATTTTACGAGCATAGCTCGAACTGCGTAGGAAAAAACTACATTTCAGCGTCACGTCACGTGACCCAAGAGAATAGCCAATCAGTACCCGATGCAGTTTTCTACATCATTTATGTTGCGTTCCAGCACCCCCCCCTCCCTCTTCATTCACAACGCTTAGTAGTAGTAGTAGTACTAGCGTTCCAGCATAGATAGACTGATGGAAAGAAGAGCAACGAATAGGCTTCCGAGCGCGCTTGGTGCACTCAGAAACTTCCGACCCTCTGTTTATTTTTTTGTCTTTTCCTGTTTCTTTTCTTTTTTTTTTTTTTCATCTCTTACTTTTATACTTTGTTTTCTCCGTCACAGTCTCAAGGTTTATTATTGTGTTGACCGTAATATTCCGAGAGATGCCCCAGCTCAATTTTTCGCTTAATTTGCTATTTTCTTTTAAACACCGAAAGATAACCCACTCCTACTAATCGTAGTGTTCGGATAAATGATGAACGACGGTAAGTGCGGCTTCGTAGCTATTGCAGGATATAAGCGAACATTGTTGGCTGGGAAATACAGTCACATTTCTTTCATTGTCTTCGCGGCAATGACAAGTTTGGCAGGAAAACATCATCTAAAAACAGTGTTGTTCTAGTTCTTTACTTTTTTTGGTTGTACACCGAACGTTAGCCCACTGCCTAATTTCAGCCGATTTTCTCTAGATTTTAGGTGGGCTGTTTCTCGGGATATTACTGTAGTATGCACCAGCTCGTCTCAACTCTGGGCATATTATTCGTTAGCTGTTCTTGTGACATTGTTCTGCAACCAGAAATCTCTATTTCATATTTCAAAAAATTATCTGCGGCTTTAATTTGCCCGGAAACTTCTTTGTCAAGTATGTCTTTTTTTATCATGTTTGGCGAAATTCAAGTTTATTTGGGATTTTAATTCTTAACTCTCTCGTGATATCGAGCATTCGGTATACTATCTCAAATTTGATATACGTGATACCATGTAAAAAAAAAAAGAAAGAAAGCAGGGCTTACATAAGGTATTGCTTTCCAACTTTCATCGCCATTGACAACCTGTTGCAACTTTCATCATCAACACATTTTGTTGCCTCCCGCAGGAGCTTGATCGACACGTCCCTCCACGTTTACCAGAAGGCCTTCGCTCACGCCCCGGCCCTGTTTACCGGAGTCATCTTCGGCTGCCTGGCCGCTAGGACACACCAGCTGTCCCGAAACATCCAGGCCTTCATGTGGACGGTGTCGGCGACCTCGGCCTCCGCGTCTCTCTTCGGCGTCTACACCTGGAGCAGCGGGCGCGCGCCCGAGCCCTCGAGTCCGCCGTCTACGCCGGGCTGCACAGATTCGCCTGGGCCTTCGCCGTGTCCTGGGTCATGTACGCCTGCGCCACGGGTCGCGGTGGGCTCGTCAACAGGATGCTCGCCTGGCCCCTGTTTTACCCGCTGGCTCGGCTCTCGTACGCCGTCTACCTCGTGCACTACCTGCTGCTCGCCGTCAACACCGTGCTCAGCCGCGAAAGGAAGACCCACCAGCCTTTTCTTCATGTCAGTTCCTTGGCTTTTCCTTTTAGCGTGACATGTTCTTTGGCTAGGGGTTCGACATTTCGTGAGGCCCAGATAAAAGTGAAGCCTGGATAAAAGCGTGGCCGCAAGAATCGACACTGATTGGTTGATGAGTGGGAGAGGAGTGAGGTGCTCGACGCTAATTGGTTAACGGGAAGGTCATGTGACCAGAGAGGTAGGCGAGGAGGAGTGAGTGCGCACTGAGAGGAGGAGCTCAAGAACAGGGAAGGCTCTGGACGATCGCCAGGTTTATCAGTCCGATTAGTCGGTAGTATCGCTTAATTCTAGAAACAACTATCAAGTGTACGCATGGCACGCGTTAAACTATCTGAGGAAGAGCGCGGTGAACGTAGTAGGGTTGTGCGAATAGCGGATCTAAACGAATAGCGCTGCGTCCTTCATAACCTTGACAATGCAAGGGAAATCTAAGATGGCCGGTTATTTCGGCAGTGCCGAAGCTAGGGATGGCGCTGCGCTATTCGATTCGAACCACTGTTCGCACAACCCTAGAACGGAGGCGTCTGGCGTCTCGAAACTCAGAGTATCGCTAAACGCTTGTGATACAAGAACGTTTTACGTATGCAATACTTGACACTGATTGGTTGACGGGTGAGAGAGGAGTGAGGTGCTTGACGCTGATTGGTTACGTTTGCCTAGCAATTTGCCATAACTTTTCGACTAAGATTCGGACTATCAAGGTGAAGGCGAAGAGCGAAAGCAACCGACACGACGATCAAATGATGCTAATCAAGTAGCGTCAAACGTGGCCCGTCGCTGCGCTCGTCGTCGGGCAGGAAAAACAAAAGCGCGGAATCACGGAGCCTTCAGTGTGCGTGATTGCTTTAGCCGGTGGTAGGACGTACACTGAGTCAACACCGCCTAGAAGACAAGGCCGTGGTGCCGACATTTTTTCGTCACCCGCGAAGGCCAACGCTGGACACAGATTGGAAACGAGTGCTGCGTCAGCGGTCAGCTTCGAGTTCAGTTGGAGCCGAACGTTGACGCAATCGCCGTGTTTAGTCTGTGACCAGCGTTGGCCTTCGCTGATGACGACATCTCTATCCGCACTACGGCCTTGTTATCTAAAAGGTGTTGACTGAGATGAGGAGTGCCGTGACGATGCCCTCTTGACGCTACTTGCTTGGCACCATTGGGTCGTCGGCTGAGCTCAAAGTTCGTGGGAAATGGAGTGGAGCAAGACCGGATGAGATGCTCAGGAGCCAACACCTGGATAGCAAGGGCGAGGTTTTCGGCGCCCCTTACAAGAGGCACGCGCGGGGCAGGTTGAACCACAGCCTCCTCTATATTGACAAAGCCTGGCAGATCGTCACGTGACGCTGCCGCCGAAAGTGAAAAGGTAGAGCGGCAGACAAGAGTCATGTAACGGGCGCCCCGCTGCGGCGAGACGCCGAAACACACTTGTCCCGTGAGATGGAATGTCCACTCGTGCTTCTCGCGTTACTCGGGCTACCGCTTCTTTCGTCGTCGGGTTTGAAAACCATGTTTCGGGTCCTCGCCGCTGCAAAAGCTGAGCGCTGAATACCGAACTCCCCGAGAAATGCTCCGTGCTACCAGATCCTCGCGCTCCAAATCTGCGACCGGGCACTCTATGGCTTCGTCATCGAGCTTCCAGGTGTTGTGAGTATAGAGGAGGCTATGGTTGAACACGAGCTGCTCCACTATCATCGAAACTTGTGTCTTCGATGACTGAACCCGAGCCCCAGCTGAACTCGTGTCAAATCTGTGTTGACGCCAACAATTCGGAAAGCTGTTTCGCTGCCTATAAAACAAGAACAAAATAAGAGCCGCGCTGTGGCACATGAGGGTTTTACCGTGATCAGTGCCAGTGCAGCGAAGACTGTCTTTTTAGGATATTTTGAGCCCCGTCATTGGCAGACGTCTCTTCGTAGCTTGCAGCGATTGGCATTCCGAAGCGCTGTGCGGAAGCGTAGATGCTCCAGATTTCTTCGATGAGCGATAATGAGGTACTTCCGACTTGCCACTCCCTGAGTTTTTGATCATGCCCGTGAGTGCGGACTTCAAGTGGTAGCCTACACTGTGCGCGAGCTCACAGATTTCCGAGTCTGCACTGCATCACAATGGACTCGGAACACCAACCATCGGTCCTTCTTTTGCCAATGTAGCCAATCAAATATGCATTGGGTATGTACCAATGGCCATTGGTACATACCGAAAGTCTAAGAGGCGTTTTTGTCTCTGAGGGCTCCATGTTTACTGCATGACCTTTGAAGTGTTATTTCGCCTTTTCTATTGGCTACACTAATTAAAGAAAAGCTAATGATTGGCTTTCTAAATGCTTCACGGCGCAGTACAGATGGTGTTCACTGGGCGCCGTATTTGCGCGTCGAGTTCATGGCCCATGCACAGACCTAGCCCCCATTCCTCTTCTGAGAAGAGCTACAATCTTTATGGTGCAGAATGCACGGTGTGGAAGCATTGCAGAATCTCATACTAAGCTCGCGCTAAGCAGCAACGGACTTAACCATGGCCGTCAGCGAATACAACCTATACACACACTGAATTGTGGTGGCCCATGAATAGAACCTACACAAACATGGGGCTTCTGGGAGTGTTTGATTTGACTGTCTTGCCCGTTCCTTGTAGGCTCAAAGTACCATCGGAGTCATCATTACGTCAAACGCTTTGGCCACGCTGACGTTTCTGTGCATTGAGTGCCCCTTCGACGGTCTGGACGCCTTGCTCTTTGGTTGGGTGAAGGCCAAGCCCGACACTGCGAAGGACGCTGCTAAACCGACAAAAGATCAAGAGTTGAAGAGTGTAAGCTCCGAGGTCGGTGCAGTTGGAAAAGATGCACTCTCCGCCGCTGTTCGTTAGAAAGTTGCGTCCATGAGGATGAAATTTGCGGTCATGGTGTTCAAAGACGATGCCACTCTGCGCAACAAAGTGCAGAAGACAAGGATGATATCGAGTGATTTTGGAGATCTGGTAAAATAAAACCAGAAAACCTGCATAGCTACATCTTGATAGCAGTGACGTGGAGCCCTGGTAGTATTTTTGTGAACTGGAGATACATCAAAGTTTTAAACATTGTTTCGTGCATTTTCTTAAAGGTTCGTTTTGTCTTTAATGTCATCTTTAAGTACCAACAAATTGTTTTGGGGTATTTTATGAGACAGCTTATGTTGAAATGTGGCAGATTCGTGTATTTCAAAAGCGTTTGTTCTGGTCAAAAGATGCAGGCGCTGGACGAAAAGATCTCGAGCATTATGGCCACTCTTTCAGGTGGAATGCAACAAACAGGAGAGAATAATGAAGGAGAGAAAAAATGCATCTTGTTGCAGGAAACATCGTGTCTAAGGGTTTGGGGAGCCTCTCCCACGTTCGCTTTTTAGCATCGTTCAAAATGTTTCTTTGATGTATCAGCACCAAGTTGATTTGCTAATATTACTTGACAATCGAGCTGGAACTTGATGAAAGCGCAAGTCTCAGGAAAACTAAACTACGAAAGGAGCTTTCCTGTCGGTACTGAAGTTTGATTCTTATTTAATGTGATGTTTTTTTTTTATTTTGTCTTTTAATCTAGGGCAGATAATTTTAATCGTTCGTCGTCTACAGACATATAAAAATTTGAATTTGGTCATGTTATTTCTAGGCGCATATGCTCTAACAATTTTAGAGTTATCCAATTTTCCTGAGCGCTGAGAAGGCGGCAAAAAGTATATGTCTCTGCATACGCCAAATTCATGAGTTGACCATCAATTCCTGCAGCACATTTTCGTTTTTGACATCAATGGAGCACGGGTGAAAGGTCTGCTACCTGACCGACAGAAGATTGGAGCCACCCATCAATAGATTTTTTAACTGTTTTTTTTTCATGTAAGATTTTTATGTAGTCTAAAAATAACTCACGTGAAAAAAAGGGGGGGAACGAGTAGACAGTCCACAATCGCGAGAGTCGAGAACCCACGATCGACTTGATACCATAACAAATTTATTACCAGTTTCTTCGTACATGATTGCGCACGCGAGATCATTTTTATTACTAAAGCGGCTCCCCTTCATCAAGAACCACGACCGCGTCTAATTATTTCGTGAGTATGGGAATCACTTCGGAATTTGAAACATCTGCAATGTAGGTGGAGTTCTAACCGAGGGTATTTAATTGAAGAGACTCAGTCAGAACCCTACCAGCCTATAGCTTTAATTTTTCCTCGGTTGCTCTTTGGAGACGTTCCAGCAGACTTCCGAAACGTACCGCATGTGTCTGTCGATAATGATATCGGTAACTGCATAGCCTGTATAAAATAGACGGTGACTGGCAGCGCCTGGTCAGTCGCCATTTTGTCGCAGTCGTGGGATGAACGATACCCTCTTGTTTTGTTACAGGCGCATGTTCGTCTGATTAAACATTTATTGTTGGTTTTGACGTCTGTCTACCTTTTTTCCGTGACAATGTGACCTCACCTTGCAATGCTCCGAATCACTTCCTTGGCCTCCTGTATTAATGTCATCACTTCACCCATCCTGTTGATTTCATTTACAAGCTCTTGATCAGCGTAATAGCTAGAGAAGGTTACAAATTATAAATACCTTGGCCTGTGCTTGAAACCTGCTCTTATCTGGCGAAATGATAGAACGACATAACGAGCAGAATTACAAAGACCAGACAGATCATTAGTTGTATAGCTTGCATTGAACACCATTTAACGTTCTCTTCTTAATTCACAAAGCTCATTTCCTATAATACTATTGTCAATCACCGCTATAATTTTCCCTATATACGTATCAGTCATTCTTGTTATAATGGTGTGAATATGAGTGGAACAATCAATGTGCGACTTATTCACCCCTTTTTGTTTGGCAAGAACCTCAGTGGCGCCACCTATTGGGTTGCCCTGGCGCACTGCCGGTTCACGTATTTTTATTTATTTTTACTTCTCGTTTATTTTATCATAAGAGTGAATTAAGTTTGACCGTGCTATAAGTGGCCACTTCCAGAAGATAGCGCGTATATTTGATTTGGCAAATACTGCAAAACCCGTCGGCAAGTTCAGACCCGGAAGTTGTTGGGCGCCATTTGCACACCGGCGCCAGTACGTTTCAACTCACGCGGGAAAGAGCGAATGGTCCATGACTTGAAACGTGAAAGCTGCCTCTGGGCCATAAAAATGATAATAAAACATTCGGCAGAGACACTGAAGACTGCTTACGTGAACGAAGGCGGAAGCATACCTACACCCATCGCATTCTTACAAGCACAGCGCCACGTCCTCCTATCGCACACGGTGCTCCGGCGGTGACATCGTTCTCCCCCACTGCGCAGGCGCGGTGAATCCCGCCGGCTCCACGGCTTCCCTGACGATGCATACGCGCTGCTGTGCTTTTCTTTGTGTTTTATTTCTGAGGCGCGTCCGCTTGACCCTGAGCGCCGGCCGGCTTCCGTGACGAAGCACCTGATATGACGCGTCGCAGCCAATGGGAATTCCGCTTGTAGGTGCCGTTTTTCTGCTGCGGAAGGTTACAGACAACGCCGGCTTCGCTCCCTGGGACAGAACTTGTGCCGGTGTCTTGCTCCACAACCTGTACTCCCATTCCCCAGAATTGACGACGTAACAGCATTCTCTAGTCGCTGCTTACCGTTATTATCGCGCCATATCCAATGAGGTTGCGCAAGTATTCGATCATAATGCCAGGAACAAATCACGGCGCAACGTTCGCGAAATAAGCTACGACCGGCGTTATCTCGAGCGGTCAATGACATATATTCTAGAAAATCTGCCGAGTCTACTTTCCCTTCAAAGCACTCGGGATGACATCCAATCGGTGCAATTTAAGCAGGAGCACGGCCAATGACGACGCAGGTATAATATTTAAAAAAGAATGTCTGCGCTGTGACACTGAGCATAACGTTTCACGTGCTTACGTCATGCTAATCACATCGTGGACCGTTTATTTTTTTTATACTTTTAGGTTTAAAGATTGCAGCGATTGGCTCTCCCAAGCGCTTTGAGGGAAAGTATAAGCAGGGAGTCTTTTATACTCCGTTTCTTTTTCGGTCCTATCGGAACAGACGCACACACAGTCCGATGGGTCAACCAAGAACAGCCGAGAACATTGTCACGCTGATCGCCGTCTTTATGCGTTCGCTATCGCCGACTAAAAATCGATTATCGCTTTGAATACGCCGAGATTCAGCGCTTTTGTTTTTGTGCGCGTGATTAATTTAGCCGTTGATAGTAAACCCACAACGAGAGCACGAGAGCAGTGACAACGCACTTTTGGCGCTGCTTGGTTGACGTCTTCGCATCGGGTTGCGCTCGAACTTAAAGTGAAACGAAGCGTAGAGTGCAAGATCCGACAATCACGTATGCCCGCAAACGGAGAAGTTGCAAAACTTGTCTCGGGTACTCTATAAACGAAGCCTTACAGGTATTAACCGTTGCAAGTGTCGACCGCTCTTTGAAACGAGCTGCCAGGTAGCATGGTTACCGTATACCCAACACGGGTGATTTGCGCTTAAAGCGCAGGACCTGGCCAGACGCTGAATTGTAACTTGGTTGCGTAAGTGTTCATCTTGAGGTCGTATTCTTTGCCCCCACAACCGCACCAACACCTTTCGCTCGCTTTATGAAGCCCAGAAATTGACGTCGGTAAAAATGAAATAAAAATTAATTGATACCAGCTTTTCTTGGGAAGCTGTTAAGTTGTCAAGTAGCTTTCAGAACATATTTGATTATCTAACACTTTTTGACGCATCTAAGAAATCTGGAGCGTCTGCTCTCCTGCAACCCACTTGGGGGAGCTAATCGCTTCAATTTACTGAGAAAGCTCTACCGATGACGGGGCTCGTAATATGTCCGCTTTTACCTTGAGCGCCCCACCGGCTTCCGTGACAAAGCATCTGCGTTGCTACGCTTTTTTCTGTGATTTATTTCTGAGGCGCATCTACTTTGACCTAGAGCGGCGCGTGCTTGATGACGTATTTTTATGGCCATCTTTCGGGCACAACGCCGACGCTTTCTCGTGTAATGGGACAAGGAAGGCTTTCGCCTTAAAAAGCTGTCTGTGCAGTGTCACTGAGCATGACGTTTCATTGTGCTCAGTGCCGCAGCGCAGACCGTTTTGACGTGACGACGTCTTACCACAAGTATGGTGCCTGGAGCGCGCCTCCGACTGGTGTGTTTGGCGTCCTATTTTGCCCACACATCACAAGTGGTTCCGATCGGGCAACACATGACATCGCAGAGGCCGCCGGAGTGTCATGCTGTCGGATGTCGCGATCCTTGCGGTTGGTCGTACAAATACTGGCAAAAAGCACGAGCCTTTGGCACGAGCGAACGCGAGTGTCGCTGTCTTGGCAGTGTACCAACTCCTGGCTGCCGAAACTTCCGTGAACTGTCAACCTAGAGAAACGATCATACATAGTGGAACCTGAGACTGAGGTATGCAAGGAAAACTTCGAGGACGAGAAAAGAGGACTAGACACCGTCTCAAACGCAGCTAACGATTTTTATTCCGTGCCCTCCTTATATATACATCCTCGATGTCGCCAAACTTCCCATAAACCGCAAAGACCTCAATAGCGGTTCACTTTGACACAATAGTACAGACAATTGAAACCTCACAGCAACCAGGGATCACTTCGGTCACAAGCCATCCAACTGAGAACAACAGGGGCACTCAAAGAAACAAAACCACGAAACCGAAAAAACAGATAAGGACGTCATTCTTTCCTCGCTCTACTAATCCACAGATCACTCAAAAGGGTTCACATTCACCACAATTGCACCGAGCTCACAGATCTACAGTACACTCCGGTCACAAACCATTCAACTGAAAACAACAAAGGCCTTCCAGCGCAACGAAATCAGCAACCGGACATCCACTAACGATAAGAAAGGCAATCTTTCACTCCTCGCTTAACATACAAAAAAATGCTGAAGGAAACACGTCTACACACAAAACAACCGGTTAAATCTTGAGAAACGCCTTTGATTCATCCGTGAGGACCATGGATGGCTGACTAATGCAGTTTCCTGACGCTTTTGGATGGCTTGTGACCGAAGTGATCCTGGTTGCTGTGAGGTTTCAATTGTCTGTACTATTGTGTCAAAGTGAACCCTATTGAGGTCTTTGCGGTTTATGGGAAGTTTGGCGACATCGAGGATGTATATATAAGGAGGGCACGGAATAAAAATCTTTAGCTGCGTTTGAGACGGTGTCTAGTCCTCTTTTCTCGTCCTCGAAGTTTTCCTTGCATACCTCAGTCTCAGGTTCCACTATGTATGATCTACACCAGCTCGCCTGCACTTTGACCATCTTTTCGTTAGAGAAACGACCCGCAGCAGAACAGGGAATCCGGTAGCATGACCCTCGGAAACAGCCACACACGTCCCTCTTCGGGAAACGCTAACACTGACCCCGTAATGAGCTCAAAAAGAGGCAACAAAAAATAAATCAAGTAAAAAAAAGGAGTGGTCAGCGTTAGTGTTTTTCAAAGGAGGACGGGTGTGGCGTTTCCAAGGGTCATGTTAACGCATTCCCTCGGAATCCACCGATGGATCTTCCTCTAATTTATTTTGATACGATACCTGATTATATTGTTTTCTTGCTAAGTGAGGTAGAGAAGAACTAGGCACAAACCTTACAGGCTATGTTTCGCTGCTTCTTTTTACATATTAAGGCGCCGCCAGCGGTACTTTCACAAACATTCTTCCGAGATCGACTCATTACTGGAATTCCCAACCAGAATACGTCATCATAGAAACTTCCGATTCAACGTGATCTGCATTTATTAATTTTTTTCGGAGTGATATTATGTCATCTTCTTACGTACTTCTCTTGTATAAAAATTCCTGTATGTATATTATACTTTTCTGAAAGGTGGCTATTTCGAAGTTTTCCTTCAAAATAATTGTAAATGTTACTTTGACGTCCGTGACGCTACTTCCTGAAGACTTGGAAATATTTTCAAAATCGTTTTGACATCTCCCGTCAAAATATTTGCTTCTCCTTATTTTGACATCTCAAACTTAGAACTTTGGAGCTTCGGAGTTCAGACAGGAAAGTGATCGAAAGTGGCTGTCAAACAAACATCGATCTTTCTTCAAGCAGCGTCGCTGATCAACACACATTTTTCGAAAACAAATTTGCAGTCTACTGCAGTTTTTATTACCTTTTAAGTGATGTGGAATGAAACAAAAAAACTTCTCAAAGTGCAACATCAGCTATCAGGCCGCCCATAACGTTTATTTGCTTGTGCCCAATATACGGAACGTTGCTTTTCATGATTTATTTCACGTGTTTTAAACAAACAAAGGAGCTGACTGTCGTGTCATACAATTTGCAATTGATTGGAAAATCCATGTCCTTTGTTCGTTCGCACCGGTCACGAAACATCAATGAGGCAATGTTTGTATTCACAACCTTTTATTTAACACCCCAATCGTTTCGTAGTTAACCTGCTCGTTACATACGAATCAAAAACAAAATCTAAACCAAACACCGATCTCACGAAACCCGGTTAAAAATAAGGAGGGAGCCGGATACAAAGTGAGGCTTTGCAACCGTACGAAGACGCGCTCGCACGGTAATGGAAACACAAAAGGCGTGCCGAACTTTCGAGTGTTGCGTAATGTACGCACTTATATTTGTTACGTGCAGGCGATACAGCAAGATGTCCCGCTCACCTTTGTTGTAGGTTCAAAATTTTAAGTAAAGGCCCGTTCACACTCTTGCAACCGAGTACGACCGAGAGATACGATACTTGTTAAAACCTCTTAAAATTTCTTAGGACGAGAGAACACACTGACACGCTGGCGCCATCTATGCGGTGACCCTGGAACCGCATTTCACAAGAACGAAGGTTTTGCGGGATTTCCGTTGTCAAATGTGCATAATACTTATAAGAAAGGCTCGTTTATAACGTTGACAAAAGTTTTTCGAGCCAAGAAAGAAAGGATAATGCGCGAGAGAAATAGAAAATATGCCGAACCGCCAAGTTTACTCTACTACCCAAAAGATGGCGCCAGTGTGTCCTCTCGTTATAAGAGGTTTCCAGGAACCCAGTTTTAAGAGGTCGCAAGAGTGTGAACGGGCCTTAAGACGCGTACCGAAACGACGTGCAAGCTCAGAACATCGCTGCCAGGGCGTGTCACGTTCGAAAGGATCAACTCTCAAGCAAGTCCAATAAACAAATGCTGAATAACACATTTCCACGGTCAACTGGGACCGAAACTTCTCAGGCACGCAACACATGACTCCGCCAACACGTCTACACACCAACACCGACACACCATCAGAAACTAAACAGAACGAAACCACGAAACGGCTACCAGTGCGACGGCTGCATTGACGGAGGTCGTCGAAAGAATGAAGCCACTATTTTGACGTTTTACGGAAGTGACATCACAGACGCCGAAACAGTTTTTGAAATATTTTGACGGTGGACGTCGAAATAGTCACATGCCTTTGTGAAATATTTGTGTTTCTAAAACCTCTGTTTTTAAATGTGTAAAAAATATTTTTAAATAGGGAACACCGTACAATAATGCCTACCGGAAAATAGTAATAATAAATAAGAAATAAGTATGGGCCCATTGGTACCACCAACTGGGACTGGGACCACCGAATTTTGCGTCTCACCGTTCGAAAGCGGCCGGAATGCATATAGAACCTTTATCTCCAGATTATTACAAGGGGCGCTCAAGAAGTAATACCCACGTTTTTTTTTCTCACCCATATACCAGTATGCCAGGATACCAGTATGCAAAGGTACAGGTTGCAACATAGATAGTTCCTGCCTACATGCGTGTAATTTTATGGTCATTAAACGTAGGACACTGTCGTAATAGTATGTCAATATTGCGTCTATGTCTGAGATGCGTCAGAAGCAACGAGCTGTGACAGTTTCTGGTGGCGGAGAAAAAAGCGAAGAAACAAATTCAGAACCGTTTTCGTGTGCTTTGTAGTAAAAGTTATACAATCATCAAGAGCACGGTTGGATGATGGGCGAACAGAATTAAACCTTCAGAAGGAAAAAAGATGGATTTGCGTGATCGGTCGCAGTCGGTACGTCCTGTTATCGCCATCAACCCAGACATGTTGCGGCGCGCCGATGAATTTATTCATGCGGATTGGCACATCGCATACGTAGAAATTTAAGTCAGCCAAGAAGTGCATCACTAATAATTATCGACCTTTTCGGCATGTGCTGCGTACAAGGAATTGAAGAGACCTTTTTTCTCCGGATTGACAATGCCCGCGCTCACAAAACTCTCAATTTCAGGGGGCAATTGCCAACGTTTGTTCGACTGCAATCTCCCATTCATCCTATAGGCCTAACTTGGTACCATCAGATTTGCATTTCTTTAGGCCAGCAAAGGGCGCACTGCGCTAAACAAAGTTTTAAAAGATATATAGCCTTGTTCGTTTAGTGAAAAAATGGCTACATGAGCTGAAAACGAGCTGGTAGAGGAAAGGCATGCATGTCCTTGTTCTACGCTATTGCGTAAAACCTGAAAAGTGAGCAGAGATTTCGTAAAAAGTAGCGTCTACAAAAAAAAGGTGCAGTCATATTCGGTGTGAATTTAATACATTTTGAGCAAACAGTTTTTGAGAAAAAAAAATGTGGGGCATTACTTTGTGAGCAACTCTTGTATATTAACTCTATCGTAAACAAACAGCGCGCAAAAATACAGACAATTTTAAAGGGAAGATGCGAACGACACAAGCGCGAGTGCTTGTGTCGTTCGCATCTTCCCTTTGTCCTTGTCTGCATTTTTGCGCGCTGTTTATTTCCGATAACCATGAAGCAGCTCGCCTACATCACGACTCTAACTCTATTGTATAAGGCGCTCGTTGGGGCGATCTTCCTTCTCAGACCCGCGAACTGACTAGCCGATTCCGGAGGCAGGCAATACCCGTCAACCGGTGCTCGGGGAGGCGGGAGGCCACATCGTCACTAAAACATGGTGATATAGTTCGCATTTTTCCTACCATCGGCAATAATTAATCGCGTGGGCCCATCGATGAGTTTCGTCTCCAAAGATCAAATGTAAATCCCGTTTCAATCTGCATTTGTTTCGATTGCCTAAGTGACTTCTGATTGAACACGCTGGTGTTGTGTCTTCGCATTTTTTCGTCCGGTTTCTCATAACCAGAAATTTGCGACAGGCGCTTCTAGTTCACTTACCTGTCTCTATGTGGCGCATTCACCTTTAACTTTTGCGCCGTGTCCAAATTCCTGCCAAAGGGGCTGCCGAGGGAAAAGAACATTAACTTCAAAGATATACAAGGATTATAATGAGTGTCTTGCGGCTGGAACATACTGATACCTTTATCGTTCTCCGTTACCATTTCATGGCTGCGATATAAGGAAGAACACAGGAACTTTTAAACGATTTCGCAGAAGTCATCGCACGCATTTCTTGAGTTTTTATAGTTGACTTGGAGTGCGATATAGTTAGGTACTTTTAGATATAGCTGTGTAGTGAAAGAGTATAGGGCATAAAATATACGCTATTATTAGTGGTTGATTCCGTACAAGACGTATTTAAAGGTGGATTGTCAGCTTATGTATTTCAAGAACATAATTTTCACGCGTTGATTTATATCCACTTTCCGCCTGGTGCAATGCTGTCAACAATAAAAAGAACGGATGAATTTAGAACAAAAAATAGACGTTTAACGAGACGAAATTGTGCCTACAAGCAGAAAGAGAAAGGTGCCTCGGATCTTCCATCGGCGACCGAAGAATGAATCACCCGAATCAGCGCGTTATCGCTACTTTCATGCATGCGCAGCGTTCAGGAATATTCTCAACAAGGACACTCGATGACAGTCAAAATTGAGCTGGGATTCATTAGAAGAGTACAGCATTAATAAAGTATGGATTCGGGCCGAGCGGGATTCGAACCCCCTCCTCTGAGTGACAGCCGCATACGTTTCTAACTCCGTCCCGCCACGCGGCAATACCTCCTATACTTCGTTTCACCTTTAGGTCCAGGCGCAGCCGACGATACGAGCTGATGGGACCAATCAGACAGCTTCAAAAGCGCACCTTCATGGTGTTGATCATGTTTCCCCGTTGGTGTTCTATCATCGCTGAACCAATCATAAACAAAAAAGGTTCAGTGACTTGCGCTTTTGACGCTGCTTGATTGGTGATTAGCTCGTAGCGTCCGCTGAGTCAGGGCTTAAGCTGAAACCGTGTATAAAAACTATCGTTTATGTGGCATTATCACATCGTTTTTAAAAATTCGTTAAGGCTACACTAATGCAGAATAATCACGTAAGTTTTAAGAAAAGGGGGACATTATATACAGGTCTAATCATTACGATAACTTGGGTAATTAACTAAAAGTTGTTGAGTATTTTTATTTGTAAAGATAAATATTGTTCAAATTAAAAAGAAATAGCTAAGCGTAATCAAAAATCTCTAAATACGTAAATTTTAGAAATATTCGTAGCACAAGTGAAACGCGGTGGTGCGCTACAGTTACCGCTCGTGCAACAGGCACAAGGCTGGCGGTGCGCTACAGTTACCGCTCGTGCAACAGGCACAAGCTGACGGGGCTGGCGGTGCACAGGCTAGGCAGCGTGTACCGCTCGTGCAACAGGCACAAGGCTGGCGGTGCGCTACAGTTACCGCTCGTGCAACAGGCACAAGGCTGGCGGTGCGCTACAGTTACCGCTCGTGCAACAGGCACAAGGCTGGCGGTGCGCTACAGTTACCGCTCGTGCAACAGGCACAAGGCTGGCGGTGCGCTACAGTTGCCGCTCGTGCAACAGGCGCAAGGCTGGCGGTGTGCTACAGTTGCCGCTCGTGCAACAGGCGCAAGGCTGGCGGTACAGCAACGCAGATGATAATTTCACGATCCGCGTCCATCATGCTAAATCGTCAGAAATCAACGCATATCGAGTAGCACCGTCTCAGAGCGTGAAGGGTTCAGCCGTTTTTACGCATTTGTTTTATCTTCTGACATTTGGGCACACGCGGCTCGCCAGGGAACTTCTTGAGAAGAGCCCAGTTCCTAGCTAAAGGTAGAATATAAAATGTTGAGCCCTCGTGCACATTCTGGCACTATGGCAAATACTCCAAAGTGAATCCTTTTGAGAAAGCCGTCCTCAAAGTGGTGATGGTTCGGCTGTTTTTACGGATTCGTTCATATACGTTTTGAAGTTCGGGCACCCGCGCCTCACCAGGGATCTTTTTGAGAACAACCCAGTTCGCAACAAAAGGTGGACTATAAAATCCAGTCTTCGAGCCTTTTCTGGCACTGTGGCAGATACTCCAAAGTAAATCCTTTTGTGAAAACGGGCCTCGAATGGTGATACTGGTGAATGCGAGCGGGTTGAACATGAGTACATAAAATTGAAAGAATAAAACACGGAGGACAAGTGGTTGTCCTGTGCTTGTCCTCCGTGTTTTATTCTTTCAATTTTATGTAAAGAATGGTGATAGTTCGACAGTCTAATGTAAAGATATGAACATTCGTTTATATTTCGAAATTAGGGCCCCCGCGCCTCCCAGAGAACTTTTTGAGAAGAGCCCAGTTTCCAGCTAAAGCTGGAATATAAAAAGTAGAGCCCTCGTGCCCATCCTGGCACCTTGGAAAGTAATTCGAATTTAATCCTTCTTGAGAACACCGGCCACAAAGTGGTGATGGTTCGGCAGTTTCCATGCCTTCGTTTATATTCTTAATTTTGGGCACACGCGCCTCGCCAGGGTACTTTTCGAGAACAATCCAGTACCCGACTAAAGATGGAATATAAAGGATTGAACCCTCGATCTCATTCTGGTACTCCGACAAATACTCCAAAGTAAAACCTTTTTGATAAAACCGGCCTCAAAGCGGAGACGGTTCCGGTTGTTTCCACGCATTCGCTCATCTTCGGAAATTCTGGCACGCGCGCCTCGCCAGGGAACTTTTTTGGAACAACAGACTTCCCAACTAAAGGTGGAATATAAAATGTAGAGTAGTCGAGCTCATCCTCGTACTGTGGCAAATACTCCAAACTGAACACTTTTTTAAGAAAAACGGTCGCAAAGTGGGGATGGTACGGCTGGTTTTACGCATTCCTTCATCTTGTGAAATTTGAGCACATGCGCCTCGTGAGGAAACTTTTTGAAAGCATTTCAGTCCACAACTGAAGGCGGAATAATAAATATTAAACCCTCGAGCACATTCTGGTACTATGACAAACACTTCGAAATGAGTCCTTTCTGAGAAAACCCGCCTCAAGGTGGGAATTGTTAGGCTGTTTTTACGCATTCGTTACACTTTTGAAATTTAAGCGCACGCTCTTCGCCACAGAAATTTTTGAAGGCAACGCAGTTCCCAACTAAAGGGGGAATATAAAATGTAAAGTCCTAGAGCAAGTCCTGGTACAATGACAAATACTTCAAAATAAGTCCTTTTTTGAGAAAACCGGTTTGAAAGTGAGGATGGTTAGACGTTTGTCGCATTCGTTCATCATTTAAAATTCTGGCACACGCGCCCCATCCAGGAAATTTTTGAGGTCGACAGAGAGTTTACCTGGCTACAAAATACAACATTCAGGACCCTCGACTATAAGCTACCGATATGGTAATAATCCCCTGAAAATGAGTAATTTTTTAGTTGAGTTATTTAAAAATGGACTTGGTTCGAGTGTTTCCAGGCCTTCGTTCATCGTTTCACATTCAGGCCCACGAACCTCACCCGGAAATTTTTTGAGATCGACCAAGTTCTCAACTAGTAATGAAATATAAAATATACAATTTACAGCCGCCGACTACAAGCCGGTGCTATTTAATAATCCTGCGATTCCGCCCTCTTTGAGGAATGGGATATTAAGTCGGATATTTCAAAACGCGCTTCTCCCGAATTATATTTTTTTTGTTTGCTGTTGGTGTGCACGGCGATATGGATAATTAATTTAATGTCAACATTTAGCACTTGATTAAATATTACGTTCGACATGTGAATGTCAAACGTTTACAGCAACAATCATCCTCCTATAAATTGGGTACTCACCGCAGTGCTCCCACTCTTTACACTAAAAGTTATATTTTCATAATCACATAATACTAATATTTAGCACAAATATTATGAAATCATTTTTGTATTTTTATCAGACATGTACGTAACGCGTTACAAGTAACGAGTTACTTGTATCTAGTTACTATTTTCGGTAACGAGTAACGTATTTAGTTACTTTTTCAGAAAAGGAACGAGTAACGGTATTTAGTTACTTTTAAGGCCAAGTAACGAGTAACGGTATCTCGTTACTTTTGAGGAGTAACGTGTACAACACCGCTTTAACGTCCTTGTTTTTATTCTAACCTTAGTATGTGTCTATTGCGACAAAGGCAGATGGAAAACCCGAAAAACAAATAAACAGTATGACAATACAGCAACATGTATCGCTGAACACCTCAGGCGAACAGTTCGACTGACGTGTCCAGCGATAAACGTTGCTGTACTGAACTCTACAGCTGAGAATGTCCTTCACCCAGCGAGCACAATCAGGTTCGTTAATTGAACTTTCTAGAAAAGGGTCCGGACCGAATGTAAACCCGGAGGTTGCAAACACCGGAAGGCCCATAACCCATTACCAGCTGCCGTCAATGAAGGCGCAGTTCCCGAAGATTCACCAGCTCTTGCTGAAGCACAACACCGCCATTCCTTTGAGCGCGTCAGTAGAACGACGCTTCAGCGTCACCGGAAATGTATTTTCAAGGAAGCGGTAAATAAAACTGATGAAAACTTCGACAGGCAGTTGCTGCTTAAGGGCAACGACTACTAAAAAGAAAACAATAAACCATGAAACAAAAACAGTTGTGTATTTGGTCTTCAAAGTAACGTGAAAAGTAACTCGTTACTTTTGAGGTAACTCACGCGTTTCTTTTGAGAATCGGTAACGAGTAACGTATTAAGTTACTTTTTGAGCGAGTAACGAGTAACGGTATCTAGTTACTTTTTTTGAGTAACGTGTACATGTCTGATTTTTATATTTTCATAATGCAAAACATCTGTTTTTGGTTACTAGTTTATTGATGTCAGTAGCAGAATACTGGAAATGATCGTAAACGTCTACACCAGAACGAATCCGCCTTATAGTTGGCAAATTAGTCAAAGGAACCCAAGAAAATAACTTTCGGTAAAAACAAAATGTACCCAGCACATTATCAGTTATTCTGGCGTATTGCAGTCGTAAAACAAATTTTGTACTTTTTTATATTTGTTTTTAAATTGTGCTCGTTTGAACTTCGCTGTTTCTGCAGAATTGCTTGAGGTGGCTCGAAATATATTTTTCTACAGATGTAATAAACCACTTGGACACTACAGAATTTTTTCATAATATTGAGGAGGGATCCTATTTAATTTATGCAGTCACAAAGAGTTTTTAATACCCAAAAATAAATTGTACACTTTGATTGACTTGAATACTACCCGTAGTGGCAATATATCAAAAAGTCTATTTGACTGAGGAACCTGCCGTTTGCTTGTCATGATCTTTAAATTATGGCACAAGAGCAGCGGTATATGATAGAATAAAGTAGTATAGGGTGGAAAATTGTTCAAAGCGTAACGTTTCGGTGTTATGGTCATATTTGTATATTAAATGCATGGGCTTCTACAGGAGCGCTCCTGTACCCCACTAAGAGATGGCGCAAGCATACGAGGGCACAAATTCCTGGCGATTTGTGTGTGTCGTTCAGTAGTATAAGTTTACTTCATGTTTAACTATTTGTTTTTCCATTGTTTTTTACAAACAGATAAGTCTGTTCTTTTTCATACTTGTGTTTAATTTCATTAATTCCGTTATATAAAAATTAATTTGTTACATTCGCTACAAGATAATCATTTCATTAGAATCGGCACGTAGACGTTGTGACGCCTTAAACTTGCGGCAGTGTCGTATATGGTATAATACACAGCCCACCCGTTTTTTTTTTTGTGTTCGTTTGTATTAATCGGTGTATTGACTGCATTTATTTTCGAAAATTGAAGGTGGAGAATCTTGTGCTATCATTATGTTGCAAAGAAGACATTCGAAATCGACGGATAGTATCCTTGTCTCAAATGCGTTCTTTCGTGGACTTTATGTCCAAAACCGCTGGAGAGTCGGCCACCAGCGCCTGGAAAGTGACACGTGCACAGTCTCAGCCATTTGAAATGCCCGCGAGAGGTAAGGGTTATAAAAAATATCTAAGTAACAAGAACCTTTTTCTTTTTCCTCAAACTTCGTGGGAATGTGACGCTAGCTGTTGGGATAGAACGCGGAAGTTTGGGAACATGACGTCACCTGGATCAAAATATAATTGAGAAAAACTAAATTTTTCTATGAGCCGACGTTTACCAAAGTCTAATATTGTCAAACTAATAAATGACGCTGTGGGCTCTTGTACTATCTATTTTAGTGAAAACAAACTAGTCAACAAAAAAGAAAACAATATCCTCTTTTTTGCCGAGCTTTTTTTTTTTGCTGAAATAGATGCAACATGAGTTTACAGTGTACTTTCTTATTTTCACGATACTAGGCTTAGGAGGACGTCGGCTCATAGAGAAATGACGTTTTCTCATTTATATATTGATTAAGCTAACGTCATGCTCTCAAACATTCGCGTTAAAACCCAACCGCTAGGGTCACATTCTCAGAGTTTCAGCGATTCCTGCGATGCATAGTTTATTTACCCGGGCCAAAAAACATGGTTCTTTTTTCTTGGGTTCATTGCTCACGGTTGGATTTGTATACTGCTCTCGTAAACGCGAACCTCTTTAGTAAGTGAGATATGCAAAAGTCGAATAGTAATTGTGTTGTGTATGTTTAGACAGCGAGAATTTAGTCAGTCCCAATGGGCTTATGGTATTCAAGCTGTAGATTATAAATTTAGCCAGTGCAGTACCATTGCTTTCCTAGGATCTTTAACGTGCACCACGCAGTAGTGATTACACGACCGCACGCCGGTATGATGCTCATCGAGATCGAAACGGAAAGGGGTATGGATTGATCCCTGGGTTCTTCAGCGCCAGCTTTCGCTACACCTGCTCCGCGCTACCGTGTGGTGACACACTGGGCCAACAATCCCAGCGAATTTGAATGCAGCATTGAACAATTTTGCAGACAGGGCCGAGCAACCAGTAGCGCAGGCATGGTTCTGTCACCAGGGAGCAGACGCGCCTGATTGAAGGCTCGTTCACACAGGTGTGTCGACCACGTTGCGCTGCGTTGCGTCGTACAGTACAGCATCTTCCCATTGACTCGTAGTTTGACGCAAGCAGTCCTAACGCAGTCAAACGCAAATGTGTGAAGGAGCCTTTACAGTCGAGGCCACAGTTCGTTTTGTTATTTTGTGAACGATCCGAAAGGCAGAAAAGCAAGAAAGAGACAAATCCGAGAACGGTCATATCATCGGCGCGAGCAGACGTAAATACTCTGGCGAAATAGAAGGCGCGCCCCTAACCGGTTTTTCCGGTTTCCCTAATAAAATCTGTATTTGCTATAAGACATGCATGCCACGTGTAGCGAATGAGCTGCGCAGCAAACACGCAGCCACTTTTTAACTACGACGAGTCCTCGACAACGTCGACTGACAGCAGCGGTGGTGGTGATGGTAGATGCATCAATAGTGAGAGAGAGGCTAGCTGGTTCATCGTTCATTTTTACAGAAGCGCTGCAAGACAAGGAGAGAAAGTAAGAGGCAGAGAACAAGCGCTATACTTTCAACGGTCTGTTTATTGAAACAACTATTTATAAGCCCAATCGGGCTTCTCAAGCAGGAAATCAAATTGTTTATCCGTTAAATGAACTGTCGGGGCACTTATCCATCTGTCATTCCCTTGCATTCTGATGTTGTACGAGTCATTCAAAATCAGAATGCAAGGTTCTGACAGACTCATAAGTGCCCCGACAGTTCATTTAACAGATAAAAAATTTGAATTCCTGCTTGAGAAGCCCGAATGGGTGTATAAATAGTTTGTGTTGTTTCAATAAACAGTCCGTTGAAAGTATAGCGCTTGTTCTCTGCCTCTTACTTTCTCTCCTTGTCTTCAGGCGCTCTTGACAAGAGGAGTGGTAGATGCCCTTAGTTATTTGTTCTTGTAGACACGCAGGTCGGCTTCCCCGTGTAGAGAGTTGCCCACTTTGTTTTACCGTAAAGGTCCGTTCACACAATTGCGTTTGCTTAGGGCCCAGTTCTTGTGATCTCTACACAACGAGAGACCCCCAAAACAAGGTCACATTGCGGCCACCGGCGGTGATATGCCAAAAGGCCTATATACTTGACAGTTCTGAAAAGGCTCTATTTCAACATTGTGGGGATGTTACTGTACACAAAAAGATTGAAACAATGCGACTGCTCTCGCGTGCCTGTACCACTCATTAACGCCTTTCCAAAATTGGCAATTCCCTGATAAAGTGGTTCACAGGCTAGTTGTACGTAGAAATAACAATATGCGGCCACTGCGTGCAGTCTGCTCAGTTGTCGGCTTGCCAGAAAAGAGTTTTCTTTTTCAAAGAAAAATGGTTTGGTGAGAGCTGCTAGAAAAATACGTACCTCCAAGTTTTTTTTTTATATTAGTAAACAAAATAGCAAGAATAAAAAATAAAAAATATTATTTATGGTACAACATTTTGATTTTTAATGAAAGTGAACTGATCCCAATTGCTAATAGTTAGACCCAAAATTAAACTAGGCAGTTCCAGTGTCTTCAAATATATTTAGAAAGGCGCACAAATATGATAACTTTGCCGAGTTAAATGGCAAAGCTCATGGCAAAAATGGCAAAAATGGCAAAAAAAAGCAAAAATCTCCAGTGTTAATGGTGAAAACAAAATAACTGCCAGGCCGGCAGCTGAAGGGCATGGCAAAGTTTTTTAGTCCCGAAATAAAGGCTGGTTATCCAATCGCCAGCATGAATGTCCCTGAAACGTACGGGTTTCCTAGAAGAATACACCAAGAAATATAAACAATGCGTGTACATAGCTTACAACACATATAGAAAGGTTCACCAAAATTATGCGGGCTCATTTATCTTCTTTAGAAAGCTCAGTACCTGTTTCATTTACACAGGGTACCTATTTTTACTGTTTTAAACTTCTTTATATACCAATTTTCACAGCTTCAGATACTCGGATTAATATTACTATTAGCTATTAATATTGCTATTAGCTAAAAGGACTAATATCGGTTTGAATAGCGCAAAGAGTATGGTTCAAACCCTGTGCAGTCTCTTCTCGAAAGAGTTTTTGGGGCGCAATTCATAGCCTTAGTTGCTTTCCAACGTAAATCAACTCCTTTTTTTAGGCTGTGTTTACAGGTACTTCGGACGTATTCGGAACGCGGAGACTAAAGGTACGTCGGACGTACACGGAACGACGAGTCTACAGGTACGTCGGACGTATCCGGAACGAGGACTTTAAAACTACGTCGGACGTATCCGGAACAAGGAGCCTAAAGGTGCGTTGGACGTGTCCGGACCCTGGAGCCTTAAGATACATGACGGACATGCGCGGAACCGGGAAATGCGTCTGACGTAGACGCGATGGGTAAAGGTCGTCCGCGGTCCTGGGAGCCGCCCACGACCGCCCGCGGTCCTGGGAGCCGCCATCTTCTAACTGTGCTCGTCTTGGCTTAAGCCAACTTCTCGCGCATCACTAATCCTTCTAGGAGGAGCGCAAAGACTCGTTGCGCACGCACGCACGACGACGTTATTCTTTGCGTACGCAATCTTTAGCGCACGCTATTTAAATCTACCTATTTTAGAATAGGCAGATTTAAAATAGCGTGCGCTATTCTAACTAGCGCACGCTATTCTATAAACGCTATTCTAAATCGCACACGCTAGTCTAACTCGCGCACGCTATTCATAGAATAATAATGTTTTATGAAGAACATTATGTCCATGCAGAACATTATGTCCATGCAAAATTAACATGCAGAACATTATGTCCATGCAAAATTAACATGCAGAACATCATGTCATTTGGACGTTTCCGTGCGAAAAGAGAGGCAAAATGTCGAAAGCATGCGAGATGAATGCAATTCATGACTTGGCTCCAGTGTTGTACACGTTCCTCACAAAAAGGAACGAAAGCTCGTTCCTCGTTCCTTGTGATTTTTGGAACGCGTTCCCGTTTCAAGTTCCATCTGTTAGAAAGGAACTCGCTCCCGTTACAGTTAAAAAAATGGAATCATCATCATCATCATCATCATGTCTCTTTATAGGGCCCATAAACAACCAGAAGTCTGTAATGCGGCACTGGTATGTAAAAGTTAAGAAAATAATCATGCACAAATTCTACATGCCAAAAATGAATGAATCCATGAATTCATATGAAGAACAGAAATCAATTCGAGCAACTTATACATATCACTAAGAATAAAATAGCATATTACGCAATTGTCTTTTGAATTCAACATAGTTAATGAAAATATCTACATTTTTATTTCCAAAATTATTGACACATATCTGCATTTTAGATAAAGGCGATGAAATTAGGTTGTTCTGAGTGTAAAAAGTAAAAGCACTATTAAAACGAGCCGGAACATTCAAATTAACTTTGCATAAAAGCTCGGAGTCTATATAATTATGAATTACTTTGTACAAAAATACTATATCACGTGTCAGTCTTCTCGTGGATAAAACCTGAAGCCCTAATTTAGCAAGGAGAAGTTCATAATTATAAAAATGTCTTCTGCCAAAATGTCTATCATAAGCTATGCGTACCAGGCGTCTTTGAACAGATTATATTTGTGCTTCATCGTGTGCACTCAGAGAATTCCACACTATCGAACCAAATTCCAATCTTGACCTGATAAAGGAGCAAAACAGTCGGAGCCAAAAAGCATGACCCACAAAATGTCGAGTTATACGAGTTATCATTCCCAGCAGTCTAGCTGTGATACAAACAATCTGGCTCACGTTTTAGCTGAACGATAACGAACTATCAAAATGCACGCCGAGATCACGAATGAGAGACACTTGAGAAATAATCTTATTTTATTGTTACATTTACGCGACTCTTGTATTGTGTTGTGCTAATTACCATATTTAGTTAGTTCAACCGAAAGTATATATATATATATATATATATATATATATATATATATATATATATATATATATATATATATATATACTGTAAACGACGGAATTTTCGCGTAAACCTAATTTTCGCGAATTTCGCGAACCGCCTCCGATTCGCGAACAATAGGTCCCGTGAACAATTCGGGAAAAATTTCATCACCTTGAAAGCGGCATTGAGACACCGGGGAAACACGCGTCCAAAAAGCATAACAATATCATTATACGCGATATGTGAATATGATATGGAAAGTATCCTAAAGTAAATAACGCCATAAGTCGGAATTCAGCTCCCCTCAAGAAGTTTATTTGGTACCTTCAGACAATTCCTGCCAGAGTATAGCCGATTCGGATCGTGTCTCTGCGGTTCTCGAGATCCGCATACACTTCAATCAGCCATGCTGCGTGAACGGGCTTCATAACACTTGCTCGCAAGTCGATCTTAACGTCAGCTGCACTCTGTCCTTTCTCCACCACCTCTTGTACACATCCGGCATACCACTGGGTAAAGCGGTTCATCATGGCAGTCTTGAACACATTGTTAATGTTTAGGTCGTTCGGTTGCAGGAGTCCGGTGCAGCTTGCCGGGACGAAGACGTACTCAATGTTGTTTGCAGCTAGTTTCTGCAGAAGACTCTTCGTACGATGTGCAGCGAAGATGTCAAAAATGCAAAGTGCATGTTGACTGGCACCACTCACAGGACTCCTGCATGTCTCCACGTACGGAAGGAGAACAGTGTCGACAAATCGCAGCATTGTGGCTTCGTTGCTCCAGTGGTTGTCACTGTGCCACACGTCCCAGTCATTTGGAAACGTGACCTTGGCATGGCACCTGTTTGTTTTGCCTGCATATAACACTTGAGGAGGCAAGAGTTTGCCAGAAAGCGTCGTGGTCATCAAAACGGTGGTTTCCCTTTTGTCGTCCAAGCCAACCACCCCAACTTGCTTGGAACCTCGGGCCTCCATCGTCCACTTGCTGGCTGGAACCAGCTTGACACCTGTTTGGTCCCAGTTGAGCACCAAGTCGTCGGGAATACTGAAGTGGTTTCTCTTCTCGTCGATAGTCTGCAGGAACTTCTTTTTGGCACCCTCGAAATCGTTTGGAAAATTTCGCGCAGTCTTCGTGGCCTTACGCTTGACGAATCCTATCCTGTTCAGGAAAGATCTTGCCCAGGGTCTGTCGAGAACGAGAGTCCCACCAAACCCTGGCAAGAGTGTGGGCTTGGTCGCCCGCACAATGCCCAGTGCAGCAGCGATGCAAATCCTGCAGTTTATAACACCGCCCCCTTCTCTGAGCTCCACAATGTACGCCCGTCGTCACCATCCAAGTTTCCAAGCACAAGCTTGACACCTCGAAGTTTACCAGGCAAGGTAGCCAGCTCTTTTGAATGACAGGATTTGTAGGCTTGGATATAGGAGGTCTTCATCCCCTGACGGTGCTCTCGTTGAGAAGCTTTTCTCTTCCATCGGAAAACTTCCTCACTGCAGCAATTGTCCCATTTTCCGCAGCATATTTTCCAATCTTACATCTAAGTTCGTCATTGTAAGCAGAGTAGGGCCCTCGTTTCCGCTTTCGGGAGTCCACGGCGGTAGAAGTGGCAATAACACTTTGATTGGCCGACGTAAAAGAACGCTTATCACGTGTGGTCTTGCATACCTGTGGGTCAGGCAGTCCCGGCATATGATGATCTTCTGCATTCTCGACCACTGGCTTGAAGTAACGTAGTAAGGACATCGAGGGACAGCAGACTGACGGGCACAAGAAAACGTACCGCACTGACACAGAGCGTGCTGGCGTCGACGACCCCGGAACGCAGCCAAGTTTGATTGGCCCCTAAACCCACTTTGAGTCGGTTTATGTACAATCGTTGGACCCCATCGCCCTTTGTCGCTGGGCTTCCATGCAGAGTGTGTGACCTCGAAAAGTGAACCCAAAAAAGGTTAAGGGGTGTGTGACCCAATTAGTTTGGACCCTTAACTTATTTACATACACTGGTTTGACCCCATTGCCCTTGGCGCTTGTCCTTTCATGCAGAGTGTGTGACCTCGAAAAGTGAACTCGAGAAAGGTTCACATCAAAGAAAACCGATGTGAACACTAACCCAGCCTTTGTCGGCGTCTCGAAGCTGCGGGTAACGGCAGTGACTTCCGGACCATTAGTCACACAACCTACCGCCGTCTTCCCTTTCCTAGATTTTGACTGATTGACTGAATCCGCAGAATCCTAGAAAGATGGAAAGAAAACCGGGCCGGAAGAGGGGGGGGGGGTCGGTGGCAATCTGGATTCGCGAAAATTAGAACCCGCGAATAATTTTAATTTTTCAACTTTGGCCCGATTCGCGGAAATTTGAGCCCGCGAAAATTCCGTCGTTTACAGTATACAGGGTCTTTAACGAAGGGTGGACAAATTCGATATTGCGAAAACTACGCATCGCATCAAAGAAAGGTTTGTGTCGTTTTGGTCCTAGGCCAGGGGCCTATTTAGGGAAATTATTAAAGTTCGAGATAATTAAATTGTTAATTATTTCCGCGTAATTAATTTTTTTTCAAATATTGAGTTTAAGGGCTTGGTTTCAATTGGAGTATTGATGAGTATCATCGTAAAACACTAAATGAACAAATTGCAGAACGATAGAACGATATTAAAAATCTCAGCGTTTTACCATATTCCTATTTGTGGTGGGCGATTCACGTGAGCCAAATGTGAGCCGGGAAGAAGGAGCGCGGTTAATTTTATTATTCTTTATTAGGGGTCACCCCACATTGCACTAGCGTTTTACAACAAACTCACACGTTTCAACCTAACAAAGTCCCTTGTTTCAACTTAACAGCAGTTGCTTCTCGATGTTGCTACCAGAAAGACGAGCAATCGGAGTAGGTGGGCTTTTGGAAGGTCAGTCTTGAAATCTACCAGTTTTTTGTCAAGGTCCGATTCGTTGTTCAGTTCGAAGGTGGGTGAGAATGGGATGGGCAAAGAAGGGTTAATTTTTTGTGTACCTTTTAAGTGACCAATGTTCGAGCTACAAGGCTGCGTTCGATGTCCTGTACCCTGCTTTTGTTGTAACTGTAGGTCTCTTTGTGGAAGTTCAGTGGTGGCTGTAGTCGGCCTTATATTTCTGGGTGTGAGGATCTCTGGAAGCTAAGAAAGTAGCTGCACTGTAAAAAATGGACCGTCAAAATTACGGTAAGTTGACCGGCATTCTGGCTGCCAGCAACTTCTCGTAATTTATACGGCAGACCGTAAATTCAAATTTACGGTCTGACCGTCATCTTCCAGTGAATTAAACGGTCACAGTAAAAAAGATACCGTTAATTTCACGGGGGGATACTGAACAGACCGTAAACGAGATTTACTGACTGCCGTTAAAATCACGGCATGGTGCCAGTTTATTTGCCGGTCAACTGACCGTTAATTTAATGGTTACCGTAAAAATGTTGACCGTTCAGGTCACTGCCAGTTGACCATTGTAAGAAGTAAATTGAAGGTGCAAAATGCTGGCACAATGAAGCGCTCAGCACTTCGTACAACGTGTCAAAAAGATTGCAGAATTCGACAAAATTAAGCATTGTCGGATTCTATCATCTTCCCACCGCATTGTACGACATGCTCAGCGTTTCACCGCATATGTTTCGCTTCTTCAATTTACTTCCTACTACTGGTCAACAGACAATGAATCAAACAGTGAGTCATGAAGTTTCCTTAGGTTAGACATTTTGTGCCTGTAAAATTTGTGGCATGCTGTATGTTGTAATTGGAGAGTGGTCTTCATGTCTCCAATTCGATCACTGTGTATGTACATGCAAATGCAGTTAAGCCAGAACACTGCATAAATAATGTGTTGGATAGAAATAGAAACAGCACATTTATTTACTTGGATGGCGAGACCTCAGGCCCAAGTACCGTTTGATCTGGAAGAGAAAGAAACCCTTTATGAATATAATATATATGAATATGCCAAAAAAGGAGCCATTTAATAGATATGTTATATAATGTCAGCCACGCTTTATTCGCTAAGCAAAGAAAATAATGATGTCGATAGTGCTTCCAATGTTTGAAAGAAGTTTTGTGTGACAACTGAATACTATAACTTAGCTTCCGCTAATCGAGTCAAACTTCATTATATCTCAGAAGCTATATATTAGCTTCGTAGTACATGTATTTTGGTGTTCACGAATGCCATTTCAGTATCTCTGCACAGCCCCGATATACCTGGCAAATGAATGAGAGAATATGGACAAAGTTTGGTAAAGAGTGCTGCACTAAAATACAGCCATTTGATGGGAAAGCCTAATATTCACTTACTAGACATTTTTCAACTTAGGAGCGGAATGAGTTTGTTTTCAAGGTCAGGGGTCTACATTAATTACACAGCTCACATAGAAATTTACTCCTCTTGTTCAACTAGTTAAGCTGGTTGACTGTTAAGACTCACCCATTTCGGCAGTGATGCTGTTCTAACGTAGAACTAGACTTTCCCCACCATCACAGAATACAATGCTCTTGTCACCGTAAGAGATATGAATACTCAGAGCGAGCTGGAAATGTCAGGCTTAGCTTGCAATACAATCTATGTGCACTGTGCCAGGTTTTGCTACAGATAAACAAATGGTGACAGCAGTGTTCTCAGCACTTCAGTTTGAGATGATATTCAAAATAAATATGGACAGCTTGGGATGCAGCCACCACTTACATACTTCTCATATCATAGGCCTATATTTATCATGTATAAGATCCATTATATCTACAGTGCCGTCATTTCTTCTAAAATATGACTACATGCTAACCATGTCTCATTTCTAGCATCACATAGACATTGTTTTATGTAACTACTGGCAGTGTAGTAAAGCTATGTTCCAGTTATAAGTGAAGCTAGGTTAGGTTATGTTTTAACACAATAGCGTTAATGCTCCCATGCAGCAAAAGATCCGGCTTCCAGCGTCGGTGCGTCGAGAAAATTTCACAATGTCTTGCGTGCATAAGGAATCCCATGCAATTCCATGATCCCTTGTGCATGCAAGCAATTATAGGATTCCCCTCCCCACTACTCCAATCTCCTTCCCCACTGCTACCCTCCCTGCCCCTGCCTCCCTTCTCCTCCTCCACCCCTGCCCTCCCGCTATCGTGTCATATGCTAAAGCTACACATAAATGTCCCCCAATTTTTTTTTTCACAAAAGCAGTTGGGTTTTTAGATATTGCCATACTTACCAAATTTAGACCCAAGTGCCATTGCTTGTGGCTGCTGAAATCTTCCTGATGCAAAGACTTTGTGTTGAATGAGCCTTGAGCCCCATGTTGCGTGCCTTGTCCCCACGTAGGATGACCGACCTTGTGACTGCACACAATTCAAACAGAACAGAATTGGTAGAAAACCACACACTAAAACAAATCAAGGAAAGTAACTCCAAGCTATTGCTGAAGTGATGTGAACAGTCTAAGTCATTTCAGAGCACCTTCTGGACCAGCCAAAAATCTATTTTCAAGCAGCAAAAGAAACTTTTGGAGCACGAATGCACACCGTGTTCTTATTCATTCCGTTGTGAATACTGCATTAAGATTCATCTGTTCACCTGTCAAAACCAGAAGACAATGGCTGCTTTCCTTTCCCACCCCCACGTTACCACCAGTAGTGTCAAAGTTCAAGAACAAAAATTGTGTAATTTAGTAATGCACATCACTTGCATTTAACATAAAGATTTTTATGTTTATTCTAACATGTAAATCTAACTAGTAATATATCAGTTCAAGAAATATTACTACTTGATTTGTCCGCACTGTTATTGACAGTGCTAACATCTCCATCATTTAATCCATGTATTAAATAATATATATGTCCAATTTTGTAGGCCATTCTAGTGCGGGAACTTTTCCGGGAGACCCCGTACTAGCAAACCACTTGTTTTTTGTTTTTTTTTAAGTTTACAGCAATTTAGAATTTTCAGATCAGTATTTCACAACTTCCCTGTTTATTCAAAGACCCGTGGACCATATGTTCAAATGAGAACTTTCACCCCCAAGCATGTGGCTGTGCTACAGCTAAACGAGATATGCAGAATTGCAGTGTGAAACCTGTGGTTACCACCTCTCTGTGGTGCACAAACGTATGGTGAAAACGACACCCAATGAAGCGGGCTAACTAACTAGATTGAACAGTCATGCATAGTGCCAAAAATGACCAAACTTGAGTCCACAGCAGCAATTTTACAAAAGTAAAATTGAATAGTATACTGCCCAGAGCAGCAATAAGTTTTGATTTGCTCAAGCCCACTGTGATGGTCCAGCCATGAAGCAGGGCCTGATCAATTGGTTTCTATATTGATGGGATGAATTAACTTGTGGTGCAATGTAGGCATAAGCAGCATCACAGCAATGTAAGAAAAAATTTAGGCAAGCTTGATTATGCTCATCAAGACTACGAAAGCTCAGAATGTGTTGGGCTCACTCAGACGCATGCTGTGTGTGGTCATGGACAATAGATAATGGTCATGTGACCATCTGACTATGATTTGGTTCGCTATTTGACAGCGTAGTCAAGTGACCACACAGTGATGATGGTTATGTGATCCCGCGAACAATGTGATCACCATTGGCCCGCTATTCCCAGCATGGTGACAAGCCGGACGGCCTCCCACGAACAATGGTGCACAAAATGAGTGCGAAAAATGAACACAGGAAGGAGGAGACAGGACAAAGCGCTACTTACAACCGGATGTTTTATAAGGATAGGCGAAGACAAAGATAAAATTGAGACTAAAATCAAAAAGAAGAGAAGAAAGAAAAACAGAGTAGAAGTAAGAAAAAGTCAAATTACAAAAAAATTGATCACGAAAATATCATAAAAATAATAAGGCAAAGTCTTAAGTAAAAAGCTGGTGGAAAATAAAAATAAAATAGACATTAAGGCAGAGGAAAGGATTCTTTTGAGCTAATTTTGTGTACTATATGTTTAACCTACTCAGCCATCAAATGATTTTGGAACAGTGGTGACTAGATGCCATGGATCATGTCTAAGTGACCACCATTTACTCGCTATTGCAACTGTCAGTGTGACATGTCAGTCGGTAGTGTGTTATACCCCTGTTACACAGCCATCTATAACTGCAGTTAAGCTAAGTGCAGTTACTATAAACTGGAGTTTTGCACAGTTACACGGCTGACCAAGCTGCGGTTAGCACAAAACCATGGTTAGCGCAAATTGAGCTCCACGATCTCAGTTTGGGCTCACTAACTGAACTAAAGATGGCGACGACCGCAGCACTGCCATCTATCGAAGCGCTAACTATTTCGGAATGCCAGGGGACACACCTAAAAAGAACCATGGACACAAACCTTGCAGAAAAAAATATGTCTCGGAAACAGATATGCCGCAAAAGCGAATACGCCATGTCGTGGGACGAGGCAAAGCCCGCACTCCTCGGGCGCTGCCATTAATTCTGGTCGATGGCAATGCGGCTTCCCTCATGTCGGCCATGTTTGTATTTATTTTAGGGGTCTTGATAATCGTTCGTTACGTACCACAAATAAAATTATGGGTCTAATTACTCGTTTTAAATGGCCCCTGAAAAAAAAACACATTTTTTTAACCAGTTTGGAAGGGACAGGCGTGACAAAATATAAACTTTATGCGAAAAAAAAATTTTTTTAGCAATATATGACGGCGAGATTTATTTGAAATTCTACGTGCTAAGTCCATGACGTCACGGAATGGTCATTCGCTCAACGAGATGGTCATTCGGTCTTTCCACCTTAACATGAAGGCGAAGCCGATCCACCTCTCCTCCACGCGCCCGAAGTGCCGAGAGAAAACAAGTGGAAAGGAGGTGACTACTGACTATATCGCATCTCGCCAATGTCTCACGCAATCAATATTGTTCTAATAAAAAAAATTGCGTAAAATTAATTTTTTGAGTTGCGTCTCTAAAACAGACTGTTAAAAAAAACTTTTTTTTCTTTTTAGGGGTTCTTGAAGCAGTTAAAAGGAATATAAAATAAATGTGTCCTTGATCGAAACACCGGACATTGCAGTTGGTTTCGTTTTGGCTTCAACCCATCAACCGCAAGCAAAATGGCCGTTAACACCATCTCAGTTCAGTCGCGTCAAACCACAGCTGCCGCTAACTGCCGTTTCCTTAACCACAGTTAAAACGGCCCGTGTAACTAAGGTATTAGTCACTGGCTTTTGCCATGAAACTCGACTGACAAAACACATTGTTGAAACCTGACATCCCCTTTACACAAGAATTCATGCGACCTTATCCGAATGCTTCACTGATTATATGCTCACTCACCAGAATCAATGAAGAACCATTATTGTAAACAGGTAACATGTTGCAATTTGCCTCCACTACTTCACAAACTAACATTCCCAGGTACCTGTCTACAACTGGAAATTTCGCTCTAAAAATAAGCTGTGTGCTAACATTGTCTTGCTATCCAGCAGAGATAATTTGATGAAGGTGCCGATTCACAAGTACTAATCAGGTGCTGAATTGTAGATATTTTTTGTAAAAAATGAAGTGAAAACACTATTTTTTTTAAATGGCAGACAAACACACTATATCAAGTGAGTAATTCTCGTTGTTTGCCAAGACAGTGCTCTGTTACAAAACCCTCACATACTCCTCGTTAATGATAAATGTATTCCTGCAGCAGTGGCTTCTTACGCTCATTGAATTGTTTCACATTATGCTTCTCTTTGAAATGAGCCTCATTTCTACTTCCCATTCATAAAGTAAACACTGTAGCGAATCATACTTACACCTTCACACATTCCGCTCCAGCTGTGCTATTTTCTTGACCAGGTTAAGTACTTTCTTGTTGACTTCTGATTTTGGGCTGCTTGGCTCTGGTGCCACGGTTCATGCTCAGAAAACCTCTGCAATAAACATCAGTTCCATTAAAGAAATGGTGAACCGAAATTTGGATTAAAAAAAAACAATAAAGGAGATGTAGGTGGGACCCTACAATCCCTACAACACTACTCGTAAGGCGATATCTCGAATGAACGGCCGTATTTTTGGAAAAAGTAGTCGAGATTGAACCAGGCCGACGAGGCGCGTGAGATATCTCGTTTCCTCCTCTCTTCGCTTTGCTCCCTCAAGGCGGCGAGGCGAAGAAGACGCGAGGCCGTTCCTTCTCCGTCTCAGAAAAACCTGACGTAAACATTTATGTCAAATGCGCCTCCTTTTTTAAAACAAATACGGTCATCTGTTCGAAATATCGCTGTATGAGTGATGCTTTTGGTGTTTGTAGCGTCCCGTTGCACGCTTTTGCTGCGTGTTTTGTGGAATCCAGATTTCGGTTCAGCATCCGTTTAAAGAACACATTTCGTCCAAGCTGGTAACCTAAAAAATTAGTCAATTTAGTCGTATGTGCCACATATACATACACGATCGAAGGAAGAGACTAGAGAGAAAGTCAAATAATGAGTAGAGACAATATCAGGAGGGGCCAAACTGTGGCTCTTGAGTCGCGTGCAGCTCTCCTAACCTGAGGACCCTCAAGTTAGGATAGGTGGGACCAAAACCTAAGCTTGTATACGAAAACATTACAGTGAGAAGAGGGTGCAAATCAAAATATGCAAAATGCTGTTTTGTTTTTTTTTGTTGTCGATGGGCACTTTGGAATGACATGAAATGGTCAGAAGGGGCAAATCAGTTGGAAAGATCAGCTCTATTTTTAAATTTGCTCATTTTTTTCTTCTCCACATGCCAGGTTGAGGCTGCGTTATCTTTGTGTGCAAATTTCCCCCAAAATTAATTTCTGAGTTGCCTGAGCTTCGTTATTACAATGCAGTCCAGCTGCCTAATGAAACACCAAGACCACAGGTCTACACTCACATGGAATAGAAATGGTTCCATTGACTGCGAGATCAGATAAAAATGGTTTTTACTCTCATGTCTCGAGATCACATGTGCAGTACCTCGCGGCGAAATGCGTGCGCTCGGTCTGTGGCCTCTGCTCCGGTTGAATTTCAATTAAAAGTACAGCGTTGGTGCAGGATGTAGGAGCTATAGGTGATTGGAGCTGGTGGAAGCAATTGGGACAACTTTCCCATCAATGAGATATGTGCGCTTCTATTTAACAAATAAGAGGGTTAATGTAAGGTACCAATTGTGGCTGCATGTCTTTCATGACAAAAAATGTGCAAGGTGTTCGCTTTCTTTCAATGGAAACAGTAAGCCTGGAAATGATATAGATAAAAAGTATGGAGTCTTAGTAGCCATCCACATACTCTACCAAAATCACAGAACAGGAAATCACCTCTGAAAGAACTCCAGGGTTGATGTCAGGCCCTCAGCGTAGCAGATGGTAAGGCAATAGTGACTCGCGAAGAGTGCAGCACACGCTGTGGGTTTGTCTGGTATCTTCTCAACCATGAGCCTGCCATCGATGCTGAATGCGTACTTGGGGACAGTACACAGATCTCCTAAAAATATTTAAAATATTCAGTTAATGAGCACAGTTGCTGACAAGGCATTGGAACAATGGGGCTGGGTTGCACCTCCACATCGTGGACATTTCAGATAATTCTAAAAACAATACTGGGGGAAGAGAAGGGGCCAAGCTTCGTCCCTCCCCCTTTATTGTCGGTCTCACCTCCACATTCCAAACACTTCTGACATGACTTGTTGCCGACAGGATGAGAGATAATCGGCTTGCATTACCTTAGCTCCACTATGAGTGAGTGAGCTCGAGTGTAGGCCAGTCAGAATTCTATTGCAGGAAGGAAGAATACGGCCCGTGAAGGCACCTAGGTAAATGTTTCCTTGTTAGTGGAGGGGAGACATCTGTCACCAAAACTGAACATGAAGCTTGAAGATCCTCTCCCTCCCCAGCTGCATATGACCACCGCGTTTGCATGGATACTCACTGTATCATTACATCCAGCATACACTTGTATTGGTTGCAAGGAAGCCAAACAATTTGTCATTTATAGTGACTTTAGAAATGTGTATTCTCGCTATGGACTACACATAGTGATTGTAGATTTTATGACCTGTCTGACAGATATGTGAAACACTTCAAATGATTTGTTTTTAATTTAAGCTCTGAGACATACTTTATATTTATAGATCTGTGTTTTTTTTGGTTTTTATGGTTCTAGAGTTTGACATACTTTTTTCAACTTTTATTTGGAAATAAAGTTTGCAGTTTTACCAGTGAATATTTTTAGGGATGAAAGCTTACCGTTTTTTTTTTTTCGGTGAATATGCATTGATTAGTTCCATTTTTCAATGAGGTCAATCCAAAATGCAGTACATTACACAGAGATCTGAATTATATACTCGCAGCCACACTTGCAGACATGACAAATAAACTTGGTTACCACTTTCGTAGGGACGATGACAAATTCGAAATTGTGAAATTCGCAAGCATACTTATTGGCACTTTTCTGCTCTTCACATTTATATCAAATGGCTTGACAAGCAACAAACAAACTCCAAATCTGGTCTTTAGAAGATGACAGCCAACTTGATGCACAAGGACTGAATCACCAAATGAATGCAGATTGCATCCATGACAAACCTAAGTACTGCTTAAAGAGTGTTGTCCTGCAGACAGGCCCTCCACCAACAGAACACTTCACAGTTTCCTAGACAAGATAGTCGATTACTCGGTCAAATGCACTGAAATATCCCCTTCCTCTTGGCTTGCCACAGTGGCTTGAAATACTGACCTTTCCCGGTTAAAACCGAATTGATAAAAATGAATTTGCCACTTTTACTGGTTTAAACCGAAAACCCTTGACCCCATTTATATTATATTTCTGCATTAATTACAATTTGTAAGATTTGAACTTGAAATTCTGGAACTCAGTTTGAAGAAAGGGCAAATTGCAGTACATATAATGACACAATGTAGTCATAAACACACCCAGAGGGAAGTGGAAGGCCATCCTCGATTTGAGCAGCAGTTAGAAATGGCTGTAAAAATTTAAAGATGCATGGTTATATTAAAACAAATCCCCACTTCCACAACCACTTATCTTTCTTAAGACAATCTGGCTTTAGGAGTGATAAATGGTCACGGTTGTGTCATTGGTGAGACGCAAACGAAGGTTTCGCGGTGAACCGCTTGTTAGAGCTAAAATACAGGCAACTGACTGACTGCGCGTTGTCCATGTGCTCTCTAAAGATGCGTCACTAGGAAGTTTTAGAATAGCGCACGCTAAAGCTTTGCGTAGGTAAGAATAGCATCGTCGCCACTGCGCACGCCCCGATCGCTAGCCACGTTTTGCGCTTTGCGTGCGCTATTTTTAGGAAATTCCGTGCGTACGCAAAGAGCCTTTGCGATCCTCCAAGAAGGATTCGTGATGAGAAGTTGGCTAAAGCCAAGACGAGCACAGTTAAAAAATAGCGGCTCCCAGGACCACGTCTGCGGCCGCATTGGCGGCGTCGTGAGCGTGACGTTGGCGGCACCCTCGCGACAGCGATTTTCAATAGGGGACGATAATGCACTCGGTTTGGCAACGATCGCCGGCAACTTGATGCTTGCCACGCGCGAACATTTCTCGGCGAAGATACGGTGTGCGAAGGTCAATACACGAGACACCTCTTGCCGGGGCGACGCAAGCTGACACGACCGGTCCAGAGCCGTTTATTGAGAGAGTTTGGCCATACATTGGTTTGGATAGGCGAGCATCTCGGGGCCAACCACAGGCCGCGAAACAGCCCCTAGCGGTGGTCGTGTGATCTAAATATGTGACACGACTATACTTCGTTTCACCTATGTGCGAGCGAAGGCAAAACTGAAAGCGCGAGCACGGAAGCTCCGTGCGTTCAGGCTTTGCTCGAGCGCGCGAGCTGGGGAGAAATGCAAAGACCGCTGGTCTCGCGCTTCTAGCTTTGGCTTCGCTCGCAGATAAAGTGAAACGAAGTATAATTTGAGCCGTGCCGAGCAGAACTCCGCGTCTCAAGACGCTCGCGCACCCCACCCTTTGCACTGTTTTCTTTCAGCCAGTCTCAGGACGCTGTTCTAGCAGTGCAGACAAAGGCATGGGCACGAGCGCGTGGCTTTGGAAAGTGCCTCCGATGCACGAGGTCTCGTACAAACAAAAGCGTTTCGCTAAGCTAGGCTCACGCGCCTGTGCCTTTGTCTTCACTGCAGACATTTGTGAGATGGAGTAGAGGTCTCCCGATTGGCGCGTGTGTTACGAATCTGTTACGCTCTAAGGCTGAATCGCTCGACGGCACGCTTTTTACGCGCGACGTAGCAGCACTGGTTGATACGCGCGAGCAATCGCCGGCAACAATGCGTCGGTTATTCGCAGCATATTCGTCGCATGGAGAAGCGTGTGCGAATCTTCGGCGCTGAGACACCTTCTCGCCTAGTCGACGTCCAATGCTGACTCTGGACCGGTCGACCGCTCGCGTCGCATTCTCATGTTTAAACATATCTATAATGTTACTCTAAACCAAAAGACCTGCTTTTTTTTTCACGTTACAGAATTTTGTGTGTGAAATAAAACTTGTGACTGTCTTGGTGGCGTTGCAAGCGCGAGATGCTTGGGCTTTTGCGTCGCTGCCGAACAGCATGTAAGGGATTTAGCGAGCGACGGCGACGAGAGTCAGCGACGCTCCCGTCGCTTTCATGCGGTCTGCCTCGTCGCGCGACTGACCGAGCGGCAGCGAAGCCGGTCGCGCCGTCGCTCGCCAAATCGCTTGCATGCAGCTCAAACAACTCTCTTGCGTAACGCACGTGCGCTAACGCGTGCGCCAAAAATGCTTACGGTATTCTAAAACTCCCTAATGACGCGCATACTCGACCAACGTGGTTGAACCCTTTGAACAACCGCGGCAAACAAACATGGTTGTTCACGCCGTCGCCTTACTAAAGCGAGAGAAAGGAGCCAAGACCGACAAATCGCGAGAATGTGCAGCATTAATCCGAAACCACCTTTGCCTGGGCCTCAATCGGATGTGCTTCCTTCCCGAAAAGTTGCGCAAACGACGATCGCCAGCCGGTCAGAGAGGCACCCCGTGAATTTGGACGTGGTCGCGGTTTGTCGGTGTCGGCTCTTCTTGTTTCTCGATCTTGCGGACCACGGGCAAACCGTTCTCAGATTCGGATCGTGCTTGCCACATTCACATTCAAAATGATACTCACGTTACGTTCGTTTACGTTCGGACCCGCCAAACACCTCGAGTACTCCGCCGCCGAGGCCGCAACGGTGTCTTCCAGCATCCCCTTCTGCAAACTTTCCTCGCTTTCTGTTTTCTTGCTTGGAGACGCAAAAGGCGAGGCGCGAGCTGCGCGAGCCGCGAACACGCGAACACCACCAACGAAACGCGAGAAAAAGGAGAAAAGTAAAAAAGCGAGAAGGAGCAGCCAAGAGTTGCGAGAGGTGACGCAGGCGCAGAAGGCGCCCAGCCAGGGCCCAACACATCACGTGCGCGCCGTGCGTGCGTGTGGAGCGTGGCGCCTAGTTGATCGGTGTGTTCCGTTTCATTTTTTTCGCCTCTTTGCCTTCTCTCTTTTCCCTTTTCACTGGAAAGAAACGGTCAACATACCGTATTTGTTTTTTACGGTGGGCGCCCCGTGATATTTACTCTCAGGTGGCTGTTTATTTTACGGTAATTTTTTACAGTGTGAGTTGAAGAGGTCCCTAATTCTGTGTCTTTTCCTTCGACTAAAAGTTTTGTTTTTCGTGCCGCAGTCTCGGACACTAAAAAACGAATCAGTGGCCACCAGCTCGCCTGCACCCGACTGTTACCAAGAGAGGACCCCACAATATAAACCCTAAAATAAGTAACCAAAAAGTTAGCGAGATGCTGCTCTTCGAAAATACATTGTTTTCATACATTTTAGAGTTTCCCCCTTATAAATAAAATACCAATTGCCTCGGAGGACGAAAAAGAGGAACGCCGTTCCTTTTCCCGTTCCAGTAAAAACGTAACGAGTTCCCGTTCCAGTTCCACCGATGAAAAATGGGACGGCGGCGTTCCTTCGTTCCTCCTAAAAGGAACGCGTTCCAGGAACGCAGTTACTTGAATCGCCGTTCCGTACGACACTGCTCGGTACCTAAAAACAACAAAAAGTTTTTTGTTTTTTTTAGGTCTTGGTACGATGTAACGAGTAACGTAACTACGTTACCCGCTATTGGAAATAACTAACGGATTACCTTATTCGTTACTGTTTAAAAAAAATATCGAGTATGTTACTACGCTACCAAAAAAGTAACGCATTACATGTAACGCCGTTACTGGTAACGCGTTACCGCCAGCAGTGAATTTTACACATATTTGAAAAAAACAGAGATGATGGACGAAGAGGGGACTAACACAGAACGTCTCAAACGCAGCTACTAAACTTTGACACAACCGCTTTATAGGCTCCTTGCACTGACGTCACATCACATACTTTTGACCACCATGTAAAAGGAGGAGAGGGAAGCTGCTTTTGTAAGAATTTTGAGTGACAGGTTAATCTTCTATAATCTTCTGGGAGGAGAATAGCGACGTCTGTGCATATCCGGGAGGCACAAAGGATGATCCTGATAAGAGGGGAGCTCCTTCTTCCCCTTTTCTCTGGAGGTCATCGGAAATGACGTCATGTGCAAGCCACGTATACCATCTCTCACACACACGTCTCCCGGAATTCGCACACGTCTTTGTGACCTTCAACCGCGGGAGAGACTTCCTCTGGTACGAAACAATGCTACAGACGACACTTCAAAATTAAGCAACCACCCCAAAGCGCACCCTCATGCATCCACAGGTCCCACACTGCCTCTGATAAGGCAAACAAAAACCACCACCAAAAGCTAAAAAAAAAAGGAATCTCTTACAACAGCAAAATCTTTCGGGTCGCTCCATCTATAGTCGGTTACAAGTTAAGAAGGTAGCGGCAAATGCCCCTCAAATAGAATCATATATCCCTCCGCCACCTCCGCATCCAATAGCGTCCCATCGTTTCCGCGACGTCGCGGCCAACGCGCGAGGAGTGTCTTGCTTTTCTGTACATATTTGCTTTAACTTTCGACTTTGACTTAGCATAGTGGAAGCCACGAGAGGGAGATTAGAGTTTTCCCCTCCGATAGAAACAAATACGACTTTCGGTGTTTAGCCTCCCCCTCTGATGGAAACAAAGGCTGCTTTCAGGGGCTCGGTTCCTGCTCCAAAGAATACAAAGGACGCTTTTTTTAAAAAGTGGGGGTCAAAGACAAGTTGGCACCACTCTGTGGCCATTATCTATTCATTGAAGCGGAACAAGGAGCGTTTCCAGTGAACTGTTCTTTCGACTGCGGAGGGACTTGAAACGGGCGCATCACGCTTGTGGGAGGAGCTTCTCCTACCTTCTTGACTTGTAACCGACTATAGTGTTATCGACGGTTGACTGATACCATTTCCTAGGGACGCAATTCTGATTCTCAGAATGCTTTAGAGAAAACATAAATGTACGAAGACTTAACATACTAAAAAAATTATGCCACGAAAAAAAAATACACACGTATATATACAGGCTCTTTTTTTTCAGATTTGTTCTAAAAAAAAGCGGTTTTAGCAGGTGAGCTATACGGCCAGCGGAACATAGTATAGAGAGATAGTCGCAACTATCAGTCGTCTAATTAAGTAAAAAAATTTAATTAACTTTTTAATTAGTGCGAATAGACATATAGTTCCAATTAGAAACTTGCTGAGCATCATCTAAAACCACTAAATCAACTCTTTTTAGAAGTATATAACGTCGGTGCAGCATTTTACGGCGTTCTCTAAAAACGCTCCATTTGGACGCGCTTCTAGATTTCGGTTTCTTATCGGAGCGCCCGCAGTCCTGCTCCCCGGTGGTCGCGACTTGTGGTCTGCCATTGATTCATCAAGCGCTAACATTGTTGTTTTAACTGAAACTTGGCTGACGAGTAAGATTAGTGATAGTGAAATTATGCCCAGTCATAAAAAGTTCAACATTTATCGGCAAGACAGAGAGGGTAAAACTGGCGGCGGTGTTTTGATTGCTATCGCGGATCCCATTTCTTCTTTCCTTGTAAACATAGTGACCGAGCTAGAAATGATATGGGTATGTATCTGTTTAAACCATTGCAAATATGTCTTGGGTGTTTGCTACCGGCCTCCTTCAAAGAATGTGTCTTTTGTATCTCAACTTCACGATGTCGTCAACGCAATCACTGTTCGTTTTCCTAACATTCCAATTATTTTGTTGGGTGATTTCAATTACCCAAACATAATTTGGTCAAGCGATGGCCCTCGCCAGAGTACATTTTCTACGGAATCAAATGACTTTCTAGATTTTTTTGCGGATTTCAGTTTTTCGCAAATTGTTACGCAGCCCACTCGAATTTCGAATTCTTCTGCAACGATGTTGGACCTTGTGTTGACGACGTCACGCGAGTTAATATCGCCCATTTCTTACTTGCCTGGTCTGAGCGATCATTCTTTGCTGCACTTTTTTTTAAATGTACCTGAGTGTCTCTCACGAGTCGAGGTTAAGCGTGTTTTTGACTATGCTCGTGCAGATTTCCCGGCCATTAACACGGAAATCGGTGTTTTCTTGAGTGGATATTTACGTGAGTTTTCTGGGCGTTCTATTGAGACTAACTGGTCGTTATTTAAAGAAAAGGTTTCTTCACTTTCAAGTAAATACATCCCTGTACGAACTATACGAAATTGTCCTGGGTCCCCTTGGTTTAATGGAACGCTCAGAAAACTCTCTAACAAAAAGAAAAGACTGTTCCGGGCCGCAAAACTTTCTATGCATTCCATTGCTGAACATCGCTGGGCAGCATATCTGTCAGCCGCTGCTATATACAAGGCAGCTATTAAAGAGGCTAAACTTCGTTTCTTCAACAGTACCTTGCCCTCCATGTTGCGCAGCAATCCTCAGCAATTTTGGAATACTGTAAACCCTTCGAAGAAAATCGTCCTACAACTAAGAAACATTGACGGTGAAATGATAGAAACAAGCGAATGTACAGCTTTACTAAACAAAATGTTCACGGAGTCCTTTTCTAGTGTAGATGACTCTGACTTTCCAGATTTAAGCCGGCCGAGTATTGGTACCATGGACCCCATTGACGTTGAATGTACCGGAATTGTGAGAATTATTGATAATTTAAAACTTTCGTCATCAAGTGGTGTGGATAATATTAACTCGAAGTTTTTAAAAAATACTTCAATGTACTCCTCTATTATTTTGACTAAACTTTTTCGGCAATCACTTGAACTCGGCACCATCCCGGAAGACTGGAGAGTGGGGAAGGTGATCCCTATCCATAAAAGTGGCGATAAATCCTGCCCTAGTAATTACCGTCCAATCTCGTTAACAAGCATTCCTTGCAAAATTTTAGAACACATAATATATTCCCACCTCGTCAAATTTCTTAACGCGCATGCATTTTTCACCCCTGCTCAACACGGCTTCAGGAAACAGTTTTCATGTGAATCTCAACTTTTAATACTTACTCACAATATCCATACCTCACTGGATCGTTCATCTCAGGTTGATTGCATATTCTTGGACTTCGCTAAAGCATTCGACAGTGTTTCACATAAGCTCCTTTTGTATAAACTAAGTACCCTCAACATTGATAGTCAATTATTGGCTTGGATTAAATCCTTTTTGTCTAATCGCTCCCAATTTGTTCATGTCAACGACAATAACTCGCACTCCTGCCCCGTAACTTCTGGTGTCCCTCAAGGTTCTGTTTTAGGTCCTCTTTTGTTCCTAATCTTCATTAATGACCTCCCATCACATGTCTCATCAAACATTGGTCTCTTCGCCGACGATTGCGTCATTTACTCTGAAATAACTAATGATTCTGATGTTCAATCACTACAGACGGACCTTAACAATATTTCGCGCTGGTGTGCTAAATGGAAAATGAAACTCAATATTAATAAGTGCAAATCCATGAGAGTCTCACGTCAAAATAACACCTGTCCGTCTTACCAGATCGACAATGTTTTACTGGAACCCGTAACATCATATAAATATCTTGGCGTATACATAAATAACAACCTTTCTTGGAACACTCACATTGAATATGTAACTAATACTGCTAACCGCATGCTAGGCTTTCTTAAAAGAAATTTCTCTTTGGCTCCCCTGTCCTTAAAACTGCTTCTCTATAAATCTTTGCTCCGCAGTAAACTAGAATACGCTGCTGCCATTTGGAATCCGGCCAAATCACTTGCATTATCGCTTGAAGCCGTTCAGAACCGTTCCGTCCGATTCATTTTACATAACTATCATCGGACATCAAGCGTGACTGAAATGAAAAACACTTTGGGCCTGCCTATTCTTTCTCTCCGCAGAAAAGTATCCAGACTTTGCTTGTTTCATAAAGTTTATCATTATAACCCGGCATTACGACAACTTTTGATAACTGAACCCTCTTATGTTTCTTTGCGTATCGATCATCGAAATAAAGTAGCTATCCCTCCCTGTCACACATCAAGTTTTCAGCAGTCTTTCATACCAATGACATCCTTGGATTGGAATCGCCTTCCCGCTCACATCGTCGACATAGTTGAAAGTGCCGAGTTTAAAGATGCCGTTTGTAACTATGTTCTCTGTTCCGAGTAACAAATTTGCTTGATGTTTCCTTTTTTTTCTTTTTTTTTTCACCTGCCTAATTTGCTATGTGTTGTATTATAGACGTTTTGTCCACTCCCCTCTGTAATGCCTTCGGGCCCTGAGGGAGTAAATAAATAAATAAATAAATAAATCCACTTCCTCGCCTCCCTCGTAGAACAGAGGGAAGTAGGGCGCACGTGTGTTGCACGTCTCAGCCACTGGGGAGCAGGACTGCGGACACAGAGATGCGCTCCGATAAGAAACCGAAATCTAGAAACGCGTCCAAATGGAGCGTTTTTACAGAACGTCGTAAAATGCTGCCCCGGCATTAAATACTTCTCAAAAGAGTTGATTTAGTGGTTTTCGATGATGCTCAGCAAGTTTCTAATTTGAACTTTATGTCTATTCGCACTAATTGAAAAGTTAATTTACAAATTTTACTTAATTAGCCGACTGATAGTTGCGACTATCTTCCTATACTATGTCCCCTCGGCCGTATAACTCACCTGCACAAACCGCACAAGTGTAGCTTTCACGGCTTTTTTTAATCAAATCTGAGAGAATGAGAAAAAACACCCTGTATATATAAAAGTAAACGAAGTGTTCTGCTGAAAAACTGCGACAAAAAACCTTTATTACGACGTTTCGAGCGTGGACCGCTCTTCATCAGGTGATGATGAAGAGCGGTTCCCAATCGAAACTTAGTAAAAAACTTTGTTTTAGTTGTTTCCCAGCAGAACACTTTTTTTACGTATCACTCCTCCCGGCTCCTTGCTTTAAAGTTACCCACTTACCATATATGCATTCCGCGGAATAAAAGTTTCGCGGCGGAGCTTTTTTCCAGGCGTCGTATTCTTGCTGCTATGTTTTCTGGCGATATTAGATCCCCCCCCCCGCCCCCCAACCACCATATCTTCTTCGCACAGTGTCGTGCCAACATCTTTGATCACCCCGACAGCATAGCGCCGGGAGAGTTGCTCGTATGTTGTTGCTAGAATCTCGCACAGCTCCGCATTTTATGAGGGCACCGGGGTTGTCTGTTCATTTCTTGTGTCAACCGCTATGAGATTTAGACGCCTGTTGTATCTTACCTCTATGACGAAGTCTGGACACATCTTCTCCAGGGCAAAATATACCCTTAAACTGCTTTAGGACCGTATATCCGAGGACTGTCTTTGTACTGGAGTTGAAACTGCCGTTTTTTTTTGTTTCTTGGATGACCTAGATATTTATCCAGCCTTCGCCATCGATGTCGAGCAGCTTCATGCCACCGGAAGGAACAATAACCTGCAGTGAAGATGAGGCAAGGCAGTGTTGTCGGGTGGTGAGGTCTTTGGCAATATTCTCCCATGGCATCTTGCCGTCACCAGAATATACCTTCCTGGTTTTCGCGCCCCTTCGCCTCCCTCCTCGCGGAGAACCGGCATGCGGAATTGACGGAGGCAGGAAAAACTCGGCCGAATAAAGAATGAGGAAAAGAAACAAGCAAGGAGGTTTTAAAAATAGCCGCGCTGTCGTAATCGCAAGAGCCACGCGATTACGCAAATTCATTTATGCAGGCTGTCACACTACGTCGGCCTAATCGCTCTTGCGGAAACTACCCATGGCATAAATAAAACGGTTGATGTCGTATGTTCCTTTTTCTTGTCTTTTTTATAAAACGAAGTTAGTTACTTTGTATTAATAAACGTTTGGGTGGTTAACCTAGAGGCATTTGTTTAATTAGAAACTTTCTTTGCATTATATTTTTTCTTGCACCAAGAAAGTAAGCAATTATAAAGCAGCTTGTGTTCTGACAGAAATGCTTTAATAGCTGGTTCTGCTTAAGCGTGCATAATAGTTTTGAACTTTTTTTTCGACAATGATGTACTGCGGATGCATCATTTATCCTTTGAGGTTTAGCAATGCCTAAGCTTGATTTTGCAGACAGTGTTTGATTGTTTACAGTGTTGCAAAAAGTACACTTAAAAGGAACTTGAAGTAAAGTACAAAGTAAATGAGAGGTTACGTTCTTCAAGTACATAATCTTAAGTACACCGGGTGCAATCTACTTGAAGTGAAGTAGTGTAAATGCAATGTACTTTCAAAGTAAAGTACGAGTACTTTTTTTAAATCTTTCATTATGCCCTTTCGCCCCCTATACAGTGTTTTTTTAACTGCTATGCATTGCTTCAAGGGTAATCGGAAGTGCATCTTTTTTTTTCGGAAATGGCGGAAAATATTGGATAAAGTCAAGTAGCTGTTTTACTCTAGCTGATGAACTATTTAAGATGATCAAATTATAAGGCACTTGTTTGCATCGGTCTTATAGCCGCCATTACTTCACTCGGAGAAAGGACCAAATGACGTCTCGAAATCCGCTAGCGCGTTTTCACATAATGATGCGCCATTTTGTTTGTTTTCAAAATTAGGGAGTGTAGTTTGTAGTCGGGGGTTGTACTTTCCTCGGAAAGTACCGGAACATAATTTTAGTAACGTAATACATGCGCAGAGAATGTGCATTGCTCCAAAAGAAATCGGAGGTACATCAGATTTTTTTTTTTCGGAAATGGCGGCAAATAATGTAAGTCGCCACAGAGCAATTGTTTCCTTTTCGCTGACGAACTATTTAACATAATCAACTTATGAGGCACTTATTTGCATCGGTCTTATAGCCGCTATTACGTCACTCAGAGAAATGACCAGATGACGTTTCGGAAGCCAACAAAAACTATACAGGAGCACTAGATGAGCTTCAGAGCGGCTGCTGCATTTCGTTACCTCCTTTGATTGAGGATGCAGTGTGTGCACCTCCTATAATCGGAAAAAGGTCCTACGTTGGAAAAAAGCGGGGACAAGCCCTTTCTTCAAATGCCTCAAGGCTCCTTGAGCTTCGGGACACAAAGAAACGCCAGTCTTCGGCGCTAACCCCGCAGTTACTCGGCCTCGCTTGCGAAGTGTCTGTCCGCTCCCCGCGCCTCGTAGAAAGGCTGTTGCAGTGGGAGGCTCGGGAAAGTTTTAGGGAGTTTCCGACCATTCAAACTATTACCCTCCCTCCCCCCCCCTTGCCTACGCCACACGTTTCCCCCTCTTTGCAAATATCAGCTGATCTTCTAACATACCTCTTTTTGTGCAGGAACGTTTGTTTATAAGCAAACTTACCACTAAAATTCGAAAGTAATTTGTAATTTGAGTAAAAGTTACTCGGAAAACGTAATTCAAGTAAACTACTAATTACGGAAATAAAAATGTAATTGACACTTTCTAAACTACCGTATTGTTACTCATAAACTCTTGAGCGTCTTGTCACTGTGGGTGATCTAGAAAAATACAAAACTCTGTATAGTGCGCAACTTTTAAACATGTATACAGTACGGTAACTATACTTCGGAAAGTACGGTACTCAGATAAGTAGTCAAACTACAGTAACTTGCGTAGAGTAGTTGAACTACGTACAAGTCTGAGTTTGGCCCAGTGTACGTAGCGGTGCTGGCGTTACTCCGGAATTTCGCTGTTTCTAACGGCTCCGTTCGCTCGTTTGACAACATTATAGTTAAAAAAGGTCAATGCAACGGAGACGTTCTGCATGTTTCAATTTGGAGATGGAATCACAGGTGGCCTTAGCTGCTGCCGAAGCTCAATCAACCCAACAACGTTTATTAAACAACGCGCGCGACGTGCTCAAAAAACGAAACCGAAAGAACATGAGGGGAGCGGAACCTTTCTTCCCGTCTGCCTGGGGATGGACAAAAACGTCTCGTACCTCCCTTCTTCTCTGTCCGCTTTGGGGGCGCGTCAGTATAAGAGAGGCAAACGCGCCTTTGCTACCTTCTTCCTTCTTTGTTCTTAGAATTTTCCGGCGAAGCTGGCTCGGCGAGCCCGCTTCGCCGGAAAAAATTAAAAGGGATCCATCGGTGAATCTTTAGGGAATGCGTCAGCATGACCCTTGAGAAATGCCACACACGTCCCACTTTGGGAAACACACGTCCCCTTTTGGAAAACGCAACGAAGCCAAAATGAAGCAGCCAATGATAGAGGAAGCAAAAGAGAAAGCCAAAACAGAAAAGTGAAGGGGTCAACGTTAGCCCTTCCCAAAGGAGGACGTGTGTGGCGTTTTCCGAGGGTCATGCTAACACATTCCCTAAGGATCCACCAAAGGCTACATGGGACTATGCATCGGCTTCGTAGCCACAGAATGTGGTGCCAAGGAAACGGCGCGCGGCACATGCCGTTTGCTTGAGACCGGATGCGCGGTCCAGATCGGCTTTGCCCAACGGCTTGGCCGGAGAACTGCGAGATTTCATTGCCGCCTAGAGACTGATATTGAGACAATGTATATGGGACGTGTGCGGTGCCGTGGTACCGCACGCCTTGTTGTCGCTGCCGCGCCCCTGTCCGAACTGGTTTCTTGCTTCTAGACTCCGGACTGCTGGCTATCCGGTGTACCTAGTAACTGCAGTGGCTGAGACCTTACTAAAGAAAAGGCGAAGTAACTCCACCTGAAGGCTAGACAAGTGAACAAAAACGTCACCGTTGTACCGTATCTTCATGGTATCTCACATAACCCGAAGAAAGTGGGAAGTAGAGTAGGCGTTGAGGTTGTGTTTTCGGCACCTAATAAGTGGGCTTTGCAGAAAAGTAAATCTAGATGTTAATAACAAGATCGTGAGCACTAAGAAACACCAAAATCAGTTCGTTTCTTCTGTGCAAGGAGTGGTCTATTCGATTCCTTTATCTTGCAGCCGTCGATATATAGGACAAACGGGAAGATGCTTAAACGATCGACTCAGAGAACATCGATACAACGTTTTTAAAGTCGTGTCAGGGCACTTAGGCGTGCACTGCAGAGATTGCGGGTGCATTCCTGCCTTCGAGAGATGCCAAGTGGTTTTTTAAAAAAAGGACAGAGTGACGCGGGAAATAATAGAAGCACGTGATATTGCGCGACTGGGTCCTGACTGTGTTAGTGTCCCGTCACTCGTACTTTCGGATAAAGAGCGGCAGTACTTAGAACGATGAGGGCAAAGCAGTGACAGTGTTATATTGAAAACGTGACATGTTATATATCTTTTGCGTTTTTTCCTTGATTTTTTCGGGTGGAATAAATCTTCAGTTGAAAGTCAGCGTGTGTCCTGTGGTTTCTTCTACTTCGTCCTTGTCTTTGCGCTGTTTTGTTTTTATCATGTTTATTTCCTTCTTTTTGTCCGGGGGGGGGGGGGGGGGTCACCTTGTATGTTTTCCAATTCCTACGAGTGTTCGCTCTGGCCTTTCTACAAGGCTATTTTCCTTATTGCATTGCAAATTGTTTTTCCAACTCATTTGAGTTTTGGGGTCTTTTGTTGTCTTTTTGTTATTTTTTCTTTTCTTTCTCTACGTGCATTTTGATTCTTTTCGCCTGTCCGACTCGCCGGGTTCAGTCCCACAAGCCTTCATCGGCTTAGACGAACCGGTTACTCTACTCGCGACTCCAGCAAAACGGACCCCACCAAGCGGAAAAACCGGGAACCAGCCGGACCAGGTCGCTCCGCGCCCCTCCGCGTCTCTGGTGGCTTTCGCGGACACGTGTTGTCGGCGCGGTGGCGATCAATGTAATTTGACGGAGGCCCGAAAATTTCTTAAGTTTGCCTGAGTGTTAGTTAGTGTGGTGAAGCCTCAGTAGATTGTTTCCTTCCGTCACGTGTTTGAAAGCCCGTTTACTCCACAACACACGGTCGCGTGCTTTCAATTTCTTGGATAGGGAGAATCACGAAAAAACGTTTTAATTTCTTGTCTCTCTCGAATCCCATTCAAAGTGACGACTATTTGGTGACTGTTAAGTGGTTTCTTTATAAGGATGTAGGACAGTGGACTGAGGACGACAGACGAGGTGTTTCACTGGAGGGAACACTAATGTTGCAGTCAAGTGAATGGGAAGGTTCGATGGCTGCTTTTCTTGAGTTTGGTTGTGTTCCATTAGCTTCAAGTTTGAGCCACCCACGTCGGTTGGTGCGTTGGCTATTTATCTTGGCTGCTTTTTGCCGAAAAAGCCTCTGGACCACAATGAACGAGTTGGGCTGATTTCGCAATTACTTGATTCAGGAAAACCGGCTCGCTGCGTACGATTAATCAGGGAAATTATCTGCTTTCAAAAGGTGGGGGACGCGTCTCGCAAAGTTAGAAGCTGTCACGGCATTATGATCTATCGCGCCTCCAATATTTATATTATACCCCCCGTCGAAGCCAGCAGCAATATACGTCTACATTGCTCAGGTTGACCGGCCGAAAAAATACTCCTTTTCTCCGTTCAGGATTTGAAGTCAAGTTGAATGCAGAGAGGTTCTGCGTGAATCTCCGATGAGGACTCTCTTCAGTTTGTCCTCATTCGTCTCCGTGCTACCGGCTAGAACCATTTGGCTAAGTTCAAGTAGTATCTCTCTGTCTGTCAAGTCTCTGTCTCTCTGTCTGCCAGGAGATCTGTTCGAGACTTTATTTTTCTGCACAAGGTTGCTAATGGTGCATTTGACTCTCCGCAACTCCTTGAAAGGGTGAACTTTCATGTTCCTTCATGTCTAACCAGACATTTTGTTTGCTTCTATGTTCACTCACTGTGCAATGCCTCACCTCTCTCTCGGATTCAGTCATTATATAACGCCATCGCTCCACCCCACCTTGATATATCTGCCGCTGTTACAATCTACCGTCGCCATTTGGATAACCTTACATTTGTCTCTTAATTTTATGGGTTTTTAGGATTTTTGCTTGTTTGCTGGTTTTATTATTTGTGTTGGTGCACCAAAGAGAAGACCGATGTGGTTGTTTTTGGGCACCCAAAATAAAGATTGTTATTATTATTATTATTATTATTATTATTATTATTATTATTATTATTATTATTATTATTATTATTTTATTATTATTATTATTATTATTATTATTATTATTATTATTATTATTATTATTATTATTATATTATTATTATATTATTATTATTATTATTATTTAGAAGAAGAAGAGGTCCCGAGAGCAGTCGGTCTTTCCGAATGCTCTCCCCATTTTAGCGAAAATCAAATAATTTAGCGCCCGTCTACAATCGGTAACCGACCGGAGGCTCAGGTTAAGGACCAGAGAACTTCGCATGAACGATTTCCACCCCATACCAGGTCAGCAAGGTCTTTTTTGGCTCCGGCTCCAGGTCAGGCCTCGGCGATTTCACCGTTCCACGCTCTCGCTTCACTCGCTGTACGCCAGCTCAACTAGCACGTCATTCTTCGCGGTGTGCTGACAATGGTTCCTGTTCAGTCTGTGCAAACCATCTGCGCTGTAAATAGAATCGCAGGATCTATGACGCCGCTGGCTGAGATAGCCGAGCTGTGTCTGCTCTACTAGATCGCCTCTGTTAATCACCGTTTGAGTCCCACCCAAGTGTGTGCTTCTGTCTGCCTCTGAGCGACTGAGCCTGAAAGATCCTCATCATTTCCACCGAACACTTCTGAGTCGTCGCCGGAGGCGCCCTTCTGTGTTTATGTGCAGTGTGGTGTCATCTCTACCAGGCTGCTTCCGGTAAGCCCGTACTTCTATTATTCCGGCACTTCTGTTGTTGTCCACTTTGCTGCTGCTTGGGAACTCAACACTACAAAATGTCCCCGCCTCCCGCCTGTGGTGTGTGTGATCTGTCCCTGCCGACGGATGGAAGACATATGAAGTGTGCGGAATGTCATAGCGACCTTCATTTGGGACAGTGTGCTGGTATCGCCGACGCTACCTTCACGACGATGGGTGCCTCAAAACGAGAGAAGTGGAGATGTAAGAGATGTCGCAGTGGTGACAGTCACTCGGGCGCAGGGACTGCGGACGCTGTCTCTCGAGACGACCCCCTCGCCTTCTCGGCGCAGCTTGCCTCTGTCAACCAAAAGCTGGATATGCTACTTTCTTTAAAAGAAAGTGTTGACACTCTTCTTACGCTGCCAGCTAAAGTCGACGCTCTTCTGGCCTTGAAACCCACAGTGGAATGGCTGCGGACTACCGTTGACGCTGTTGAGAAGTCAGTTACCTTCCTTAACGACAAGTATGACTCCGTGGTTACAGACCTCGCAGCTCAAAAACAACTGACAAAGAACATGGAGGCCGAAGTCGGGACACTTCGGAACACGGTGAAGGAGCAGGCTAATTCCATCAGCCTGCTTCAAACGGAAATCAATGAGCTCGACCAACAACGGCGTTTGTCTAATATTGAAATTCAAGGTCTGCCCTCCACTCCAAAAGAAAACTTGAGTGTGGTTCTTTGTGATCTTGCCTCGAAGATCGGCCTCTCCCAATTTCAACCATCTGATGTTCTCTCCGCTCGGCGTGTACTCTCTAAGAAAACAGACAAACCTGGCACTGCTCCATTAATTTTGGTCAGCTATGCATTGGTTTCCTTGAAGGAACAGTGGATAGGTTGCCGTGGGCGACTGAGAGAACTCAGCCACGCCGGACTGGTGCCCAAAATATTTCTCAACGAAAACCTCTCTCGGTCTAACCGTGAGCTTTTCTGGAAGGCGAGGATGAAAGGAAAGAAGAAGCAGTACAAGTACATTTGGACGAAAAACGGGCAAATCTATGCAAAAAAAAAGCGACAGCACGGCTGTCCTACGGATTGCCTCCGTAGGGGATATTGAAAAATTGGTTTAAACCCTGGCAGCTACATTTGCGCAGTATAGTAACTTCTTGGACTTTCAGACTTCGCTCGACAAAAGAAAGGAGAGCACCTTTATATGTTTGCACGTGAACATACGAAGCCTCCGTAAATACTGGGATAATTTTCGAATAATCGTTCGAAACATAATGTTTCATGTCGATGCGTTTATTTTTACAGAAATCAATATTCCGGAGTTCATGCTGTGTCAATACACCCTTACAGACTACAATACCTTTTTTTCCACACGATCGAAACGCAGTGGCGGGGGGATTGCGGCTTATGTCCATCAAATATGGCGAGTCTCTCGCCTCAATTTAACATTTTCTCACACTGAGGTCCTTTCCCTAAAACTTGATAATTCGAATTTCTCAATTTCTCTTCTTTGTATTTATAGGCCTCCTGCGGAAAGTGCTCGACTTGTTTCTTGGTGAGTTTGAATCAACACTTTGTAATTTCTCCTCTGTGCAACACCTTTGTCTGGTAGGCGACTTTAATATCGACATATTAAACACAACGAACCCCATTGTATGTGACTACTTAAATATTTCATCTAATGCTGGTTTGGAATGTGTTATTTCGGCCCCAACTCGAGAAGAGATCTTAGGGACCAAATTAGTATCTTCAGGCATTGACCGCATTTCCATTCGAACACCGAATGCTCAAGTGGAATCTGCTGTAATTCTTGAAAAGCTAGCCGATCACTACTTCGTGGCATGTCGACTAACAGATGATTTAGCGCTCACATCTGAATGTGGAGCTTCACGACAAGCCCAGATTATTGATATTGTTTTGTTTGACAAATTGGTTGCCTCGTATGACTGGAAAGGCTTTCTAGGTTCAGTTAACACTACCAACGTGTATCCGAGGTTTGTTGAGGCTTTTAAAAACTTTACCGAATCAGCAAAACGAACTGTAATTTTAAACAGACGTAGACCTAACCATCGATGGCTCAGCTCTCACCAATAATCAAGAAGCTTCTTTGGAAACGATGCCGGAGGTCTCCTAATAACAATGATTTGCGTAACGAGTTTCGACAAGTTAGAAATAAGGTAAACGCAGTAATCCGCTCTGCAAAGCGAAGATATTTCATATCAAAATTCGAAGAATCAAGGTTTAGCTCGGCTAGGACATGGTCGCTGATTAATCAATTTCGAGGGACTGGTGCTGAGCGTTCCATTGATGACGTTCTTGAAAGAAATTTTGGTTCACTCACATTCTCACTAGCCGACGATTTCAACAACTTCTTTGCTAAATATTCTGGCGTGTGTTGAGACCCAGTTGATAACTCGTGCACATTGAGTGATGCATCATTAAAGTCAGCTTTCCTTCCCTCTTTGAATGAGAATGATCTCCATTCTATGTTGTTTAGTTTCAAAGAGAGCAAGTCACCTGGTGCTGATGGCATTCGCGCATATGATCTGCAGAGAAATTTCACACGAATTAAGGATGTTCTCCTAATTATGCTTAATGGCTTTATTACTTTTGCCAACATACCTGATGGTCTAAAGGTTGCCATTGTTAGGCCCCTCTTCAAAGGAGGCGCCCGATCGAAAATCGAGAATTATCGCCCTATTTCTTTATTACCAATTTTAGGCCAAATTCTTGAGAAACACCTCTTTCAGTCGATGTATAGCTTTTTGGATACGAATGAAATCTTTTCACCCGCTCAGTACGGTTTCATTGCTGGAAAAGGCACGCAGCCAGCCCTTGATGATTTTTCTGATAACTTATATTCCACATTTGAAAATAATATGTTCGCATGCGCGCTTTTTCTTGACGTGTCGAAGGCCTTTGACACTGTTAGCCACCAATTGCTCTTAAGGAAATTACATCGCCTGGGTTTTCGTGGCCCTTTTTATTCTTTACTAGAAAATTTCCTTTCTCAACGTTCTCAATTCGTGTCAATCGGCGGCTTTAAGAGTTCTCTTCTTCCTCTTAAGGGCGGGGGTGCCTCAAGGTCCAGTGTTATCGCCTCTACTTTTCAACATTTTTGTGAATGACATGGCTAGTGTCGTCAGTGGATGCACGCTCTACCAATACGCCGACGATACCCTTCTTGTGTCGCGTCATATTAATTTCCATGACTCTTTCAACACACTCGAGGAAAATGCCACCCATATAATGGACTGGTTTGCTGAGAACATGATGGACATTAATAGGTCTAAAACAAAGCTAGTTTATTTTCGTAATCCTCTCAAAAGCCACCCTGCTAATGTAAATTTTCTCCTTCACCGATCTAAATGTGATCCATGTACAGGTATACCAATTGAGTCAGTTAATCATGTTAAATACTTGGGTGTTCATTTTGATTTTGATATGTCGTGGAACACACATATGTTATACTTATGTAGCAAACTACGTGTTGTATCCTGCATGCTTTATAACACTAGAGTCTTTATACCAGTTGGTGTAAGGCTGCTGATGGCTCACGCAATTGCTTACAGTGTCATTCGGTACGGCGTAACCGTTTTTGGAAATAGTTCTGGTCGCTTGCAAACCAAAGTTGATACCCTACTGAGAGGAATACTTACCAGCGTTGCATATAATACACCTTTGTCAACAACTAAGGATATTTTCAAAGCTCTCCAATTGCCAAACCTCCGTTCACTTTATATTCAAACTGTTATATTACGCAACTTTTGGAATAAGGATTTCAAAACACCGTCATTTCCGACTCGCTCATTGCGATGCACCCCTCGTTTCAACGTGCCACGTTGTTGGACCCGTTATGGTAAATGCACGCGCGATTATTATGTTCCGAGTTTATTCAACGCTCTGCCGGACTCAATCCTGGACATCACCTCACTGAAGGCATTGAAGAAAGAACTGAAATGTGTTGACTTGAATATTACTTAGTGCAAGCCTAGTACCAGTGTGTGCATAGTGAATTTGCAGGGCTATTATTTTTATTCTCTGGCCCCTTCTTCCCCAATGATTCTGATGACATTTCCATGTCTTCTGTTGTTTTCTTTTTTTTACGTTTTTTTGTTTTGCTTTTAATGCCATGTAGTGTCATTTTGTAACTGTGTTTCATTTTGCTTTCTTGTTTTTTTATATGTGTATTAATTTGCTTATTCACTCATATTTTTTTTTTTCTTTTTGTCACTGTCTGATGACAATTACGACTTTTCCTTCTACTTTTTTTTCCTTGATATGTCTTTCCAGCGTCGTGTTTTCATTTCGGTATAGTTCTGCTGAATATGTTTATTTTTTATTTACTGTTTTTTTTTTTGCTATGATTAGCGACATTTCTGTGGTGACGTGCGGGCTGCGTGAGGGGCGGATGCTTGGAGTGGAGAGGAGAAACCTCCTGACTACTCCAGACTTTCGTCTGCTTCCTCCTATCCAGATCGCGTTCCGCTCTTGGCTTGTTGCTGATTATACTTTCATTTCCATTGGTCTAATTGTTCTGATGACATTTATGTATACTATTGGGAAAAGAACACGACCGAATCGACTGGTGTTCGGGCTCCGACTGGCCGCACGTTTTTATTTTCGCGTGACCCGCGTCACGGAGCTCGTGAGCCGAGCTCCGTGCTGCGGCCATTGTTGCGGGCTCCTACAGGGCTCCCCCCTGGTAGCATGGATCGTAGGAGAAGAAAAACTGATAGATCTCATGCTGGCAAAACAAAAAAAGGAAAAAAAGATAATGAGTAGATTCGGTTCTGACATTAAAAGTACAAGAAAAGCTATATAGAGTTATGTGGTCCATGAGACGCGCTTTCTTGTGGGAGGGGTCTTGTTGGCTCGCAGAGCCAGTAGGTGTTCCGTGGATGGAGACTGGCCCTTGAATTCTTGAAATGCAGGCTTGAGTCTGTCCATCGCTATGGTTTGTGTATGTCCGTTGACGTCTAGAGTCATGGTTTTCTCGGTGCGTTTGAGCACCTTGAAAGGTCCATCATAGGGCGGAGTCAGACTTTTCTTGCTGCCTTCTTTGCGGATGAAAACATGTGTGCATGTTTGGATCTCCTGGCTGATGAAAACTTTCTGAGAATCAGGCAGTCGAGGTAGTGTCGGTTGAAGCTCTCGGATGAACTCTCGCAGGTTGTCCAAGTACGCTTGGGATGGGACACTTTGGGAATTTTTGTTGCTGTCGAAAAATTCACCAGGAAGTCTAAGTGTCGAGCCATAGACGAGTTCCGCTGCGGTGCATTCGAGGTCTAGTTTGAGCGCAGATCGAACGCCGAGGAGGACGAATGGTAGGTGATCGACCCAGTTGAGTCGCCCGTCTCGTGCCGTAATTGCTGCCTTGAGTTGTCGGTGCAGTCTTTCTACCATGCCGTTAGCCGAGGGGTGGTAGGCGGTAGTATGCACATGGTGAACTCCTAGGAGCTGGGCTAGAGCGGCAAAAAGCGAGCACTGGAACTGCCGTCCCCGGTCCGTTGTGACGGTGGATGGACAGCCAAAGCGGGCGATCCAAACCTCAACAAACGTCCTGGCGACAGTCTCGGCAGTGATGTCTGGTAGGGGTATAGCTTCGGGCCACCTGGTGTATCGGTCAACGCAAGTCAAGATGTAAGTAAATCCTCGGCATGGAGGCAGTGGACCCACAATGTCAAGATGTACATGGTCGAACCGTGCAGAAGGAGAGCGGAACGGTACCAATGGAGTCACCGTGTGCCGGCTCACCTTAGAGCGCTGACATTGCAGACATGTTCGTGCCCAGCCACGTACATCCGCGTTGATGGTAGGCCAGATGTAGCGAGCTGTTATCAGGCGCTGTGTGGCTCGGATGCCTGGGTGACTGATGTTGTGGAGGTGGTCGAAAACTTTCCGACGAAGAGCTAGCGGAACAAGAGGTCGAGGACTGCTGGTAGACATGTCGCAGAGGATGGTACCGTTAGAATGAGGGAGAGGAACTGCCCTGAGTACCAAGGACTTCAGCATGTCAGGATGGGCAAGCAACTCCGGATCATCTTGTTGTGCGGCAGCAATGCTCTCAAAATCGACAGCTCCACGACTTGCCGAGACAGCGTCGACACGGGAGAGCGCGTCCGCCGCTGGGTTGTCTTTGCCTTTTACGTGGCGGAGATCAACCGTGAACTCGGAAATGAAAGCAAGTTGTCGTATCTCTCGGGAGCAGTAGGCGGTGTGGTTTCCATGGAAAGCATACGTTAGTGGTTTATGGTCCGTCAAGATGTGGAACTCGTGACCCTCAAGGATATACCTGAAATGTTTGACAGCGAGGTACACGGCAAGAAGTTCACGTCCGAACGTGCTGTAACGTGTTTCGGCGGGCTTCAGTTTCTGGGAAAAAATACAAGTGTTCGCCACTCGCCGTCAAGCATCTGTTGCAGGACAGCTCCGGCAGCAGTGCTGGAGGCGTCAGTCATGAGACGGGTGGGGGCTCCAGGTTGCGGATAGAAAAGCAGGGCTGCATTGGCCAAGGCTTCTTTAACGTTGGAAAAAGCAGACGCAGCTTCTGCGTTCCATGGAACTGCTGATGACGGCCCTTTGGTGGTTCTAAGAAGATCAGTCATGGGCTGAATCATTTCAGCACAATGCGGAATGAATCTACGATGGAAATTGATCAGGCCCAGAAACTCGCGAAGCTTGCGAAGTGACGTGGGTTGGGGAAACTCGCGGATTGCCCGGACTTTGTCTGCGAGTGGTAAGATGCCCCTTGACGTAACGCGATGGCCCAGAAAGTCCAGTGCATCAACGCCGAAAACGCACTTCTTCGCGTTGATGACGAGACCGTACTCCTGCAGCCGGTCGAACAACAGTCGCAGGTGTTGCTCGTGTTCTTCCGGAGAGGTGCTGGCTACGAGGATGTCATCAACGTACGCGAAAATGAAGTGAAGTCCTCTGGTGACTTCGTTGATAAGGCGTTGGAACGTCTGCGCGGAGTTTCGCAGGCCAAAGGGCATCCTTACGTATTCGAAAAGTCCGAACGGAGTAGTGATGGCGGTCTTGGCCACGTCCGCTGGCTCTACGGGAATCTGGTGGTAGGCCTTTATCAGGTCTACCTTGCTGTAGATGTTGGTACCAGCCAGTCCAGCGGAGAAATCGTGAATGTTCGGCAAAGGGTACCGATCAGGTACCGTGCATGCATTCAAAGCGCGATAGTCTCCGCATGGTCTCCAGTCATTCGGGTCCTTTTTCGGGACCATATGTAGTGGCGACGCCCAGTTGCTGGAAGACGGGCGGACGAATCCGAGCTCCAGCATATGTTCGAACTCTCGACGCGCGATGTTCAGTCGCTCGCCAAATAGGCGGCGAGGACGCGCGGAGACGGGCGGGCCACTGGTGATGATGTGATGTGTCACACCGTGCTTGATTGGTACCTCCGCATTGCAGGGCCGGGTTATGGCAGGGTATTCTGTGAGGAGGGCTTCGTACCTCGACGTCGTCGCCAGGGGACGCATCGGGGAAGCGTTGAATGACGATAGGATACCCTGGATGGTCAAGGATGTGGTGGCATCGGTGAGGCTTCTGCCACGGATGTTGACGGATAGGCCGAAGTTTGCCAGGAAGTCCGCTCCCAGTATGGCTTGACGGAGATCCGCGACAACGAAAACCCACCGGAAAAGTCGCCTTAGTCCTATGTCGACGGTTAGGGATCTCTGGCCGAAAGTGGCAATTGCCGAGCTGTTGACGGCTTGTAGGGGCGCGGTATGTTGCGCTTGCTGACGGTCAAGTCGTGACGCAGGCAAGACGCTCACCTCGGCCCCGGTGTCCACTAAGAAGCGGTGACCAGAGATTTTGTCAACAACGTAGAAAAGGCGGCTTGTGTGTTGGCCCTCGTCACTCGCCGCTGCTAGTGCCGGGCCTCGGTGTTTTCCGACCAGGAGCATGGTTGATGGCAGTGTGTGGCCCGTTCCGCGTAACGCCGGTGGTACCAGCACAGGGCTCTGCTGCTTGACCGCGAGGCTCGTCGCGAGGATGAACGGGCGTGAGGGGAGCCGCGTCTGGATTGTCGAGGTCTCTCGTCTGACGCTCTCATGGCGGCAACAGCGCAGGAAAGCTCTGCTATGCTTGCCTTGATCTCGGCGACTGTTGCTTGCCAGGGCTGAGGCTCGTAAGGCTCGTGAGATGCCACAGCAGCAATAGAAGGGGCTGAATATTCAGCAGTCCGATCCGCCAGCGTGGCAAGGCGATCTAGCGGCATGTCGTCAGCAGCTGCAAGAACCATGCGCATTCCTTGCGGAAGTTTTTGAAGAAAGAGCTCCCGCAGTATACGGTCTTGGGAATCGGTGGCTTGGGGACCCAACAACTGTCGCATTTGGTGGAGAAGTTGTGATGGGCGGCGATCTCCTAGCTCCTGCGCTGTCAGCAGCTGCTGGATTCGTGACCGCTCCGATGCCGTTGTTCGTTGGAGCAGAATGCTTTTTAAGTGATCGTAAGCGTCCTCACGCGGTGGCTCCGTCAGCACGTCGTCGATTTCGTCGGCCACGTTTGGCGGCAGAGAGGCGACGACGTGGTAGAATCGTGAGAGCTGGGTAGTGATGCGCCGAAGATGAAACTGCGCCTCGACTTGGGTGAACCAAACTCGCGGGTTCTTCGGCCAAAAGGGGGAAGGCGCAAGTTGATGGTTGCGAGGTTGGCGTCAGAGGACTGAAGTGGCGTGCCGTCGCCAGTGTGAGCGTTGCCTTGATCCATGTTGGTTGAGGCTGCTAGAGAAGGCGACGGGGAGCCTTCAGATTCCGGGTCACCAATTGTGGGGAAAAGAACACGACCGAATCGATTGGTGTTCGGGCTCCGACTGGCCGCACGTTTTTATTTTCGCGTGACCCGCGTCACGGAGCTCGTGAGCCGAGCTCCGTGCTGCGGCCATTGTTGCGGGCTCCTACACAATGTTTTCCTTTGCTTCGTCGTTTTTTTTTTTTTTTTTGCATTTTTGCCGATCTTATTGTTGTTTTTTTATATTTTTTTTTAGGGCGCTCACCACACATGCCTTTAGCTGGCTTTGATGTGCCCATACATATAACGTTGCATTCCTGATGGGTAAATAAAATTATTATTATTATTATAACAGGTGGCCTGTCTCAACGAGGACAACAGGCGGCTTAAAGCCGAAGTCGCTAAATCATCTGGACAACAGGCTGCGCTGCTCCGCTCCCTGCGCGCTGAAGTAAGTGCCTGCCGCGCGGAAATTGCCGACCTGAAGAGGGCCGCCGGGGCTCCGTCCTACGCCGCAGTCGCCCAGTGCCGCAGTGTCCCAGCTGGCCTCCGGGGTGGGACGCCATCGCCCCCTGTTGTGTCGTCGCATATGAGCCCTCCTTCTTCTTCTATGGCTTCTTCTGAAGCGACAGCCAGCTGTCCGACCGTACCCCTGGCCGAGCCGTCGGAGGGCAGTGCGATCCTGCTCGCACGCCCGGTCGAAATCAAGGCTTCGCGTCTGCAAACCAAGCCCGTTGCTCTAATCGGATCATCTGAAATCAGCCGGCTCACTGTCGTCCCGTCGTCGCCACGCCGGAAGGCCCTCTTCGTAACGAAGCTCTCTCCGGAGACCACCGCAGCGAACATCACGGAGCACTTGGCCTCCGTCGGTGTTCAAAGTGTCCAGTGCTCCAGGCTCAAGACTCGATTTGATACGTATGCGTCTTTTTATGTTTCTGTTGAAGCCGAGGCGTTCGGATCACTCACCAACCCCGCCACTTGGCCCAGGTCCTGCTTATTTAAGCCCTTCAGGGGCCGCTTGCGCGATGACCTTTTATTCAACCCTGGCGACTTAAATGACAGCGCGACACAGATCAAGTAGCTTGGAAATTTATTATCAAAATGTTCGAGGCCTAAGGACGAAAGCCGACACATTTTTTGAAAGCGTTTTATCTTCTGACTTTTCCATTTATTCAATCACCGAGACGTGGCTATGCCCAGATATTTCTTCCTCTGATTATTTTCCTCCTAATTTCGTGGTGCATCGTCGCGACCGGGAAGGACCTGGTGCAAAGCAAATTGGGGGCGGCGTCCTAATTGCCGTTAACAGCAGCCTCGAGTCTGTTCGACGTTCGGATCTGGAGACGCACCCCGAGTCTCTATGGGTTGAAGTTCGTTGCAACCGCCGGGAACGCGTACTTATTGGTGTTTTCTACTTGGCTCCGCAGATCGCTCCGGGCGAATTTAGCGCCTGTCTTAGTGGTATAGAAAGAGTAGTCAACGAGCAAACCTCCGCTAGGTGCTTGATTTTAGGCGACTTCAATGCGCCTGGGATCAACTGGGATAATTTTCACATCTCGAACACCAACTTTTACATATCACAAAAGTGCAATATGCTCATTAACTTTACTACTTTTCTAGGCCTTACGCAGCACAACGCCACTCACAATCACTTAGGCAACACTCTTGACTTGTGCTTTTCTGACATGGATGAATTAAGCGTTACAAAAAGCGAACTACCTATGGTACCTTTAGACAAACATCATCCAGCGTTGAACGTTACGTACCGTGTCATTTCAGGCCTAAAATGCCCCACAAGTGACGACCGGCCTTCTGAAAAAATGTACAACTTTGCCGCGGGTGATTATGTAGGTCTGTATCGTTACTTCTCGGATGTAAACTGGTGCTCCATTTTGGAAAGCCACTGCGTAAATAATCAAGTCGAAAACTTCACCCGAATTATCCGGGACGGTATGGATACGTACATTCCCCTGAAGAAGAAATGCCAAAAGCATAAATTCCCGCACTGGTTTTCCGCCGAGTTGAGGTCACTGTTAAAGAGAAAATCCTTTGCCCACCGAAAGTGGAAGAAGAGTGGTCTCCCTAAGTGGGAACTCGAATTCAAATGTCGCCGCAGCGAATGCAAAACAATATTAAATCGTGATCGCCTTAAACACAGAAAAACAGTGGAGTCGGATTTAACCCGCAATCCAAAGAAGTTTTGGCAATACGTCAGCTCACGCTCCTCGAAAGCCGACAGACCGAAGTCCATTGTACTGGACGGCGCGGGCTCGGGGGACGTATCTGAAATGTTTGCTCGGCACTTTAAGTCGGTGTACACAGATTCCGACGATTCCTGCGCTTATGTTCCTCCCGCGGCTGGATCCGACAATGTGCTAAGCACGGTCACCGCCGACGAACAAGTTGTTGAGGAATGTATCAAGAAAATGAAACCAAAACTCTCAACAGGTCATGATGGAATACCATCTGCCTTAATTAAAGCTTATCATGATATATTTATTCCTGTAATTTGCAAGATATTTAATACCTCCTTGAAATCTGCTGTTTTTCCAGAAGCCTGGAAACTTGCAGTAATTGTTCCTGTATATAAGTCCGGTAAAAGTGAAGACATCTCTAATTATAGGCCTATTTCTCTTCTGTCTTCCTTGTCTAAGCTTTTTGAAATGGTCGTCCACAAACACTTATCATTTTCATTTAAAAACCTAATAGCTCCTAGCCAGCATGGCTTCGTTTACGGCAGGTCTACGACCACTAATCTGGTCACTTTTATGTCAACTGCCTCCCACGTTGTTTGCAACAGGGGTCAACTCGATGTAGTGTACTTTGACCTAAGTAAGGCCTTCGATCTTGTCGACCACAAATTGTTGTTGTCGAAGCTTTCTTATTACGGTGTTTGCGGACAGGTTCTCGCATGGTTCAAGAACTACTTGTTAAACAGAGAAGGCTATGTCCGCGTCAATAACTTTACTTCCGCAACCTTCAAGATAATCTCAGGCGTACCTCAAGGGTCCATTCTAGGCCCCCTTCTATTTTCCATATTCGTCAATGACGTCCAACATGTCGTGTCTGATTCTTTTTGTTTGCAGTACGCAGACGACACCAAAATATACCGGGAAATACGAACTGTTGACGACTGCATTAAACTCCAGAACGACGCGAACTCGTTCAACGATTGGTGTAAACGTAACAAGCTTTCCTTAAATCGCACTAAAACTAAAGTTATGACCCTTTCACGAAAATCACAACTTGTATGCTACCCCTATCGTATTCATGGAGATTTACTGTCTCGCGTCTCCCAAATCAGAGATCTCGGCGTCATATTCGATTCTAGCCTGCGTTTCGATCATCATGTGACAAAGGTAGTCTGCACGTCATTGCGCATGTTGGGAGTTTCATGCCGCCTGACCAGAGAATTCTCCAACCCTTCTGCCTTTCTTACGCTCTACTGCGCGTTGTGCCGTTCGCAGCTGGAATATGGGTCCGTTGTGTGGAACGGAATTTGTTCTACGAATTCATCAAGAATAGAGCGTGTACAACAAAAATTTATCTCCATTTTTAAGTACCGTTATCTTGCTGTGAACGAGCATCTTTCGGGCTATGATGCTGAGTTGAGGCGAGTAAATATACTGAGCCTTTGCCAGCGCCGCGAAAAGGCTGACATTTTGTTTCTGTACAAGGTCTTACACGGACTGATTGACTCCTCGACGCTTTTGTCTGCTTTGAATTTGAGAATTCCACGTGTGAATGCAAGACTCAGATCACCTTTCTATACGACCAATAACCTTAACAAGCAATGCCCCCTCGTTAGGTCGTCAGAACTGTACAACGTGCATACGGAGAAATTAGATATTTTTGACTCCTGCTTTCAGGCGTTTCACCTCTCGCTTCGAACATTGTTCTAGTTCGATGTGAGCTGACCTCACAAATCATAGACTTTATATTCTCTTGCTTGTTCTAAGCTTCCGCATCGTGGCGTCGTCAATCCAGTTTTTGATCAACGTTTGTTCCCAATTTTTTTTTGTTGCTTCGTCGTCGCAGTGTCTACGATCGGAATTCACTGTTCATCTTCGTAGTCATTCCTATTTGAATGTGTTCAACCTTAGTCTTTTCCTCTTAATTTCTCAATCGATGCCTGCCATCCACTTTGGGCGATGTACGACTGCGCGTTGCGCGAGCTCCTGTGCGTTGCCAATTTGTGCTATGCATTGAAGTCTTCCCTTTCCTGTGTGTATTTAAATGTTTCGCTTCTTGTGTTACGTATCTTGTGTAATATTTTGTGTTTTATTTTGTAGTTGGGGTGCGCCAGCACCAAGACCGTCAGGTCGTTCCTGGGCACCAAATAAATATTGATTGATTGATTGATTGATTGATTAATTATTATTATTATTATTATTATATCATATCTTTTACTCAATGTTTTGAGTTTTTTACGTTTTTTTATTTTTTATTTATTTTTAATTTTTTTCTTACTCTTTTGTAGTGTGTAAGTTTCGGTGTGCCAGTACCAAGACCGCTATGGTCGTTCCTGGACACCTAATAAAAATTATTCTTGATTCTTGATTCTTGATTATTATTATTATTATTATTATTATTATTATTATTATACTTTTCTTCGGCAGTTCACCTAATAGCTAGTCAACTAAGCTCATATGTCAACCCGAAAAATATACTAATATCGCTTTAGTGGGACATAGTACGTAATAGTACATAACCTGCTCGTCAAAATGACTTCTCGACTGCTAATAAAACCTGAATTGAAATACGAGTATCTGCGGCTTAGTGGGGACGGCGTCAGCGGGTTAACATGTTCCTTGGCTCAAGAAGCGCTTGCTTAATTTTCGTAATTTTCCTGCAGCCTGTGTTGTTGACCAAGCTAGCAGACGACTGGAGCTGTTTCTTAAACGCGGATACGCACAAAAGCTCGATTTCGCGGACAGATAAGTCGCTTGGTCGCGGCATGCGAGTTAGCTGTAAATTACACTCGGTGGAACAATTCTGTAGTAATCGCCGCTTTCCTTAGCTGATCAGAACTGAATAGAATCTATTCCGTACCGTCTCCCCGGAGCCCATAGTTTTGGTTTTGAACGAAATCTTCGAAACGAAAGTTTGACATGAAAATAACAAAAAACACCGAGAAAACAAAACTATGCTCCGCAAGTTGTATGTGCACCGGCTACACTTAACCATAGCAGTTCAAATACTTATAAAATTGGGCATTCAACAAAAGAAAATCGGTTAAATTGAATGCGCCACCAATTCAGGCGGCCCGGCCGAGCCGGCGCAACCTGGACCCAGCCGCCTTGTTTGTTTGGTAGTGGCGCCCCCTATAGGTCGCTGGAGTCGCGAATATGTACTGACGGTCGTTGTGACAATAAAAAATTATTATTATTATTATTATTATTATTATTATTATTATTATTATTTTTTTTTCTTGTTGGTTTTTACTGTGGCGAGGATTTTTCGAAACGTTTAATGATTTTGTCGATTTAAGACCTTTTTCGACGTCCTTCTAACTACCCAAGACGAAGACAGTGCCTGTGGAAGTCGCTCAACATCCTTCCAATATTCGCGACTCCAGCAAAACGAACGACACCTAGCGGGAAAACACTGAACTGGCCGGACCAGGTCCTTTCGCGATTTCTGCTCGTCTCTTCTGGCTTCCGTGTTTGCATGTTGTCGGTGGATTGCGCGACAGAACAGTTCTACCGGTGTCTGTGTCGTAACCGTAGTATCGCCTTGTGACCCAGGTTGCTCTGCACGCGACCTATGGAACCGCGTGAGCCAGACATTCTGCGTTTCTCAACGTTCATCAGCACAGTGGAAGGACAGTGGGCAGTCCTTTCCTCGTTTCCTCGAAGAAAGTCAAGCCTCTGGAAGCTCGCTTACCCCAACACATCGCCGGAGGTTCGAAACGTGGAGAATAAAAGCGGGGCGAACCATTTGGAGTCCATTCCCGCTCGCTGATGCCCCAGCGTTGTGCGTTGAGCTGGCACATGGCACGGCACGACCTGGATTCGACCGCCATATTTGCCCGATAGTGGCGTCCCCTATAGGTTGCTGGAGTCGCGAATACGCAAGGCAGAGAAATGGTCTATGGTGATCCCTCGCTCACCTGCATGCTCGCCTTGATGACTCAACGGCCATCTTTGTCTGTTTAAGACCACTTCCGTGTGCCCGGGCGCAACATAATCGCTCAAGGCTCACCACCAAACCACATCTGACCCAGCTCTTGTCAACGAAAGCTGTAGCGCCGTGGTTGAGCCTCATCGGGACCATCTGAGTTCGACGGCTTAGAAAAGAAACCCGCGGACATCCAGAACGTTTCCTGCACTGTCTGCGGAGAGTGCTCAGCTGCGACAGACGCCAGTGCCTCACCTGCAAAGCCGCCAAGGTGCATTTAATTTCGCGGGTGAGCCTGGAATCTTTTTTCTACATTGGATTGTCCTGTTCAATCGCATTTGCGTTGCACCGTCTCGTGCCACTTCTTTGTCGTCGTTGTTTTGTGGTCATGGCCAATCCTGCAATGTGTGGTGCTTGTTCCGATCCTATGACGACCGACGGCAGATACATGAAGTGCTGTGACTGTTCTAGCCACTATCATTTAGGTAAAAAGTGCTCTGGCATTGCCGACGGCACGTTTAAAGGTATGAGCGCAGCCAAACTTGAAAAGTGGCGATGCCTCGCATGCCGTGAAGGACAAGCAAAATCCAACTTAAACACCAACTCCTCGTCCTCGCAAGTGGAGCCACCTGGTGTCTTGGAGCAGCTATCGACGGTGCACCAGAAACTTGATCTCCTACTTTCTCTCAAAGACGCCGTGGATAATCTTCAAGAAATACACCCAAAAATCGATGCACTGTTATCATTGAAACTCACGATCGACACTATGCGCAACACCATTAATGAGATGCAAGCATCCCTGAATTTTGTTTCTTCTCAGTATGATTCGCTGGTGAATTCGACGCAAGCCCATGACAAAGCTGTCAAAGAGCTGCAGACAGAAACCAAGGCCTTGAGGTCATTAATATCGGACCAGGCGCTTGAAATACAGCAACTGAGAGCGGTTCAGAACGACGCCGATCAATCTAATCGTATGTCCAACCTAGAAATACATGGCATTTCCTTTCAACCTAATGAGAATCTTGGAGGCATTCTCACTAACCTTGCAGGGCAGTTGAGCATTGAAGGCTTTCAGCCAGCGCATGTCGAGAAAGTACATCGCCTGCCTGCTAGACGTGATGCCGTGCCCCCCATACTGGTTCGTTTTTCATCATCTCCACTAAAAGAACGCTGGATGATGAGTCGTGGCCGCTTGAGTACTCTTCCTTGCGGAGACTCACAGCCTCGAATCTACTTCAATGACAATCTTACCGACTACAACAAAAAAATCTTCTGGATGGCGAGAACCAGAGGAAAGGAAAAGGGCTATAAGTTTGTGTGGGTTCGACATGGACACATTTTTGCCAAAAAATGCGAAGGATCAACTTTGCTTCGCATTATGAATGTTGCTGATTTGGAGCAAATAGTGTAGACCCTAATGGCTCATTTTTCTCAGTTTAAGTGTAGTGTAGACATTAATGGCTCAGTTTTCTCAGTTTAAGGACCTCAAGTCTTGCTCTGAACACTTTGATGCGAACCCAGGGACATCTTTTACCTTATTCCATGTCAATATAAGGAGCTTGCGCAAGCACTGGGATGAGTTTAGATTAACCGTAGATAGCGTGCTTCCGGTAGCTGACGTGCTCATTCTCACATAAATTAATATTCATAGTGACGACGTTGGACAGTTTCTGTTACCCGGATTCAACAATTTATTTTATACTTGCGATAAAAAGCGCGGTGGTGGTATCGCTGTTTTTCTCAAATCCACATTGTTTTATTCGCAAATTTCTGTATCATTCCTCTCTTGTGAGTCATTGGCGTTACGTGTCTTTACTTCTACGTATGAACCTCTACCTACTGGTAATTTATAGACCCCCTTCGGATAGCATTCCCGACTTTCTCTCCGAACTTCGCGGCTGTATACAGTCGTTGCCACTCACTGCACCTCTTTGTCTTACAGGAGACATTAACATTGACCTTTTAAAGCCTTCCAAAGCTATAGTTTGTGAATACCTCACTCTATTGGCCGACTGCGGAGTAGAACCTTCTATTCAAGCCCCGACAAGAGAAGAATATCTAAACACAAGACTTGTCAGCTCGTCCATTGATCACATTAACCTAAGGGCACCTTTCTCAACAATCAAATAAGCCATCATAACCCAGAAACTATCAGATCACTACTTTATAGCATGTCAGTTGGAATTTCCTGGTGAAGTGGGTGCTGTGATTAATACTCAAGTCCGCCAGATTGAAATAGTTGACCGTCAGAGATTTGACAAGCATGTTTCCGATTATGACTGGGTAACATTCGAACGGTCTGTATGTCCTTCAGAGATCTATTCTTCCTTTGTTGAACTCTTTCAGAAGTTTGCTAACGCATTAAAAAAAGTAATTTTTTTAATGCAGAAAAATTCCAATTTACGCTGGCTTAACAATGACATATTAGCTGCAATTAAAGTTAAACAAATTGCTTGGAAACGGTGCCGCCGCTCACCACACAACCAACGCCTACATGTAGAATTCAGATCTATCCGTAAGAGAGTTAGCGCACTCATTCGCTCTGGTAAACGGGCTTACTTTCAAAATCAGTTTTCTGAATCTCGGAGCAACGCTCTTAAAACCTGGTCATTGATCAACGAATTGCGCGGTGTCTCCCACCGCGTGCAAGGAAGCATTTTAAAAGACACCTTTGGTATTGACTCACTTGCTGCTGCAAATCGTTTTAACGATTTCTTTGCTTCTTTTTCCGGAACAGCCAAAAAAAGCTCAATGTGTTCATCTATTCCTAACTCGCACTCTGCTTCCGCTTTTCTTCCTTACTTGACAGCTAGCGACTTAGAATCTGTAATACTGAGCCTCAAATTTAACAAATCCCCTGGAATAGATAAAATACGCCTTAGTGATCTTCGAAGAAATTTTAATTACATTAAGGATACACTCCTTTTACTTTTCAACAATATAATCGAGACTGGTATCATACCTCGTGCATTAAAAACTGCTGTTGTCAAACCCCTATTTAAGGGAGGTCAGAGAAGTAAGGTAGAAAACTATCGCCCAATATCTATTTTGCCATGTCTGGCACAAATATTAGAGAAATATATTTATATGACGATGGCATCCTTTATCGATAAATATCAAATCATGTCTCCGAGTCAGTATGGCTCTGGCCGAGGAACACAACCTCTCTTGGACACGTCTTCAGATGACTTAAATTATGGCTTTGAGAATAACTTGTTCACTTGCGCTTGCTTCCTTGACGTGTCAAAAGCGTTTGATACTGTTAATCACTCTATACTACTTAGCAAACTTTCAGCCATAGGATTCCGTGGACCTTTCTTGTCCTTTTAGAAAACTTTCTGCATGGGCGCACACAGTTGGTTTCAGTTCACAATGTGCAAATTCAATTAATTTAAAAGCTGGCGTTCCCCAAGGGTCCGTTCTTTCTCCACTATTGTTTAACATATATGTCAACGACTTACATAGCGTGGTTTCAAACTGCATTATTTACCAATATGCAGATGACACCCTTTTATTAGCACGTCATACTTCCTACCCAGAAGCGCTTCAGATGCTCCAGCAATCCTCCAACGACGCCATGGACTGGTTTTCTCGTAACTTGATTTCTATAAATGTGTCGAAAACGAAACTCGTCTGCTTTCGCAATCCCTTGAAAGTAGTTTCCTTAAATATTCCTTTTTGCTACACACATCAAACTGTAGCTCGTGCCACTGTGCTGAAGTGCCGTATTCCGACTCTGTAAAATACCTTGGTATACACTTCGACTCCGACCTTTCATGGAATTCTCATCTAACGAAAATATGTTCGAAGTTGAGAAGCGTATCTTGTCTACTTTATAACATCAAAACTTTCATGCCCCTCGGCTTACGCAAACGCGTTGCTTATTCGTTAGCCTATAGTCACCTGCGTTATGGTATAACTGTTTTCGGTTCATGCTCGAATTTATGGCAAACGAAAATAGACAATATCTTAAAAGGAATTTTGAAAAACGTGTGGTATAACCTCAATTGTTCTCATTTAGACCTTTTTGAGACATTGTCAATGCCGAACTTTAGATTTCTTTTTTTAGAAACAGTTGTGATCAATCACTACTGGTCTGACGACTTTAAATCTCCTCGTCCCGTCTCACGGCAACTACGGAACGCTTCCAAATATCTCGTCCCGAAATGCTACACACGGTATGGCAAAATTATGCGTTCATTCTACGTTCCACACATTTTTAATCAATTACCAGCAGATCTCTGGAACCTTACGTCAAAGAAAAAACTAAAAAAGCGCCTCCGTCATATGCATATACTAAAAGAAAAAGTATAACTGTCTTTTTTTTCACATTTCTGTGGTGTATGTTTGTGCGACTCCGCTAGACTCATCACCTGGAAGTTCTGTCTCTCATATTTTTGTGTCGATCTGTGAATGTGCTGTAAACAGACGTGCCGTGTGAGTGTGCCCTTTTTGTTCACTCTGCTAGACTCCTCATCTCGAAGTCCTGTGCCTCAAATTTTTGTGTCGATTTTCTTTTAATTTCCCATGACCAGACGGACAAACCAATTTTAACTTTTTTTCTCCTGTCTCTGTGTGCTTAACATCAACGTTTTTGTTTCTTCTAATAATTTATATTTATTTTATTTTTTTTATTTATGATACCTTGAAGGTCCATTACTGGACATTACACAAGGGGTCAGTACTACTGAAGTGAACATTTACCATGGTCTTCTAATGTCTTAACTTTTTTTTCTTGACCGACTATGTTATTAATTTTACCTAAAAGTGTTCAGTCACCCAAGCCCATGTCGGCTTTGACGAACCTGACTGCATTGTCATGAGTATAGTCCTCTAAAAGAAATGTATTATTATTAATATTTTATTATTATTATTATTATTATTATTATTATTATTATTATTATTATTATTATTATTATTATTATTATTATTATTATTATTATTATTATTATTATAGACGACATAAAAATATTTAGAGAAATAGGCGGCGAACCTGACTGCATGGATTTACAGTCTGATATAACCTCGTTTGTTGGCTGGTGCTCACGTAATCACCTGAAGATAAACCATTCCAAAACAAAGGTCATGACCTACTCTAGAAAAACTGCCACAGTACCATTTAACTACACAAGTAACACTAATCAACTATCCCGCGTTGGCGAAATCAGAGATCTTGGTGTTGTATTTGACTCTGCTTTGCGTTTCCAGGGTCATGTTATGCATATTGTGAAGTCTGCACTGCGCACCCTGGGTCTTGTGTGTCGTGTATCACGAGAATTTCGTGACCCTAAAACATTTTTAACCTTATATTGTTCCCTGTGTCGTTCTCACCTTAAGTATGCATCTGTTGTGAGGGGTGGGACGTGCCACTCTAATCTATTGAGGATTTCTCGTGTACAAGCGAAATTCGTATGTATTTTTAAACACCGTTTCAACTTTGCAAAAGCAGTTGATGACGTGCATAGTTCACCCATTCGACTGCAAGACTTGCAGGGGCGCCAAAACACTGCGGAGCTGCTCTTCCTTTATAAATGTATATACATGGTCAAATAGATTGCCCCGACATCCTGCATCAGGTTTCTCTGCACGTACCGCGAGTGACGACAAGAAAAACGTCAACCTTCTATCTGTCATCAAGAGTTAATACACTTGATCCAGTATCTCGTGCGGAGCTCCTTTATAATAACTCTTCTCTTAATCTCGATATATTTCTTGACAACTTTTCCGATTTTGTTAAATCTGTGCGGAAGCTCTTTTGTGACTTTTGATGAACTTCCTGAATCAACTGCCGGGTTTCCATATGTATTTCTATGACTTGTTGATTTCTTGTTCCTATTTGTACGGAGCTGTATGTGTAGTGTTCAGACGTTCGCGTCTGTTTGCGTCCAAGTGAAGCATCCATATGTATTGGAACAATTTTTTCGTGTCTTCATTTCTATGTGCAATTTTTGTGCACTTTTTTGTTTTGTTTTTCTGTACAATTTTGTGTACACAGTTCTCGCGTCTTCTTTTTTGTAGAATTTTATGTAAAACTGTCTTCCGTGGTGTTTTTTTTTTGTGTGTGTGTGTGTTTGTTCTTTTTTACGTGCGCCAGCACCAAAACCGCAAGGTTGTTCCTGGGCACAAATAAAAACTATTCTTGATTCTTGATTATTATTATTATTATTATTATTATTATTATTATTATTATTATTATTATTATTATTATTATTATTATTATTATTATTATTATTATTATTATTATTATTATTAAGAAGAAGAAAGAAGTCCCCGAGAGCAATCGTTCTTCTCGGTTGCTCTTCATATTTCCTGTACTAATCAAATATTCCAAGCTCAGCTAACACCGGCAACCAGTCCGCTACGAACGCCAAATCCTGGAGTCTTCATTGACACGGTCCCTAATCTGCACCAGGGCTCCATCGTTCCAATCGGTTGTTGACTCGGAGGGCAAGCCTTCCAAGCGTCGACCTGACTGGATTTCATCGGCTGCTTTACACCAGCTTTCTAAGCCCGACGCTTTTCTCGAGCCGAGAGCACACATCAGGACAATCAGCGTGACAAGACGGCACGGTATTTCTCACCGTTTGTTTTAGCCTCTACTGCCATGTCTTCTCCATCTAAGTGTGCTAATTGCCGAGAAAAGATCATCAGTGATGGTCGACACATGTCCTGCGCCGATTGCAAGAACTCGTACCATGTAGGAAAGCTTTGCTCTGGAATTGCAGACAGTACCTTTAAAACCATGGGGGCCGCAAAGCGGGAGGTTTGGCGCTGCCGTCCGTGCCGAGAGCAGAGTAGAGGGCCCGGTTCTCAATCTGAGACGGGCTTGTCACAATGTGAATCTCCCGTGACTGGCGAGCACTTTCGATCGCTGGAGTCAAAACTAGACTGCCTAACGTCCCTCAAGGCCAACGTCGACAGCCTCCTTTCGTTACCAGCCAAAATAGACCAGCTCTTGACATTAAAACCTGTAGTCGAGAACCTGAAATCTGCACTAACAGAGATTCAAAGGTCGGTTGACTTCCTGTCGGAGAGCTACGACTCTCTGCTCTTGACAGCCACCGCTAACGCTTCATCAGTGACAGAGCTCCGCAACGAGACCACATCACTGAGAGAGATAGTTACGGAGCAGTCCAAGACAATTGAACACCTCCAAGACGAGCTAAATGACAGTGACCAGTATAGCCGACATTCAAATCTCGAAATACATGGGCTGCCATGTTCCTCGAATGAGAACTTGATCACCGTTGTCGATGAGCTGGCCAGTAAGCTCGGCCTAGCTGACTTCCAACAAAGTGACATAGTGACCATGCACCGCCTACCATCTCGACGTGACATCCCTCCACCTATACTGGTCAGATTCTCTACGACAGCGCTTAGAGATCAGTGGCTCTCCACAAGAAAAAAGCTGCGGCCTCTTGCAGAAAACGGGTCTTTACCCAAAATCTTCTTCAACGAAAACCTCACCCGCAGGAACAAGGAGCTCTTTTGGAAGTTACGTGAGAAAGCAAGAGACATGCATTACAAATTCACATGGGTGAAGAATGGTAAACTGTTTGCAAAGAAAACAGAATCCTCTCCTGCAGTACGCATCCATCGGTTTGCTGACCTGGAGAGGATTGTTTAGCTCTTCTCTTGCCAAACCGACAGATAACAAGATATCGGATGACAACAACATCGAATTATGGAGGTACAGTTTTCTAACTGCTCAGACTTTTTATCTCTTCAACGTTTCTTTGATACAGTCAGTGATAGCACTTTTGGTTTATTACATGTTAACATCAGGAGTATTAGAAAATATTGGGATGAGTTTACACTAACTGTCAAAAATGCAACGTCAATATTTGATGTTTTTGTCCTTACAGAAATCAATGTTAAAGACGTTTCCTGTAATGAATTCCAAATACCAGGGTATAATGCACACTTTTTCACACGTCCGGTTGGCCGAGGAGGAGGAATTGCTATCTTTGTGAGAGATTCGTGGGGTACTGAAAAGCTTGATGTCGATTTCGTTAATTGTGAGACACTCTTTATAAGAATATGGAATTCTAAATGGTCTTTACTTTTGCTAGCCTTCTACAGACCTCCTTCGGCTCATCCTTTAAAGTTTTTGGAAGAGCTCAGAAATAAGCTTCAAACTTTTCAATCCATGAATGACATCTGTTTGGTAGGCGACTTCAACATCGACACGCTTAAGCCAGTCAAGTCTCTCGTGTGTGACTATCTGAATTTATTGGCATATTTTGGTCTGGAGTGTTTGATTCTTGGTCCCACACGAGAAGAACATTTAGGTGATCATATTGTCAAATCATGCCTAGACCATATCAATGTACGTGCTCAGAACATAGCAACAAAATCGGCCATAATAGAGCAGAAGCTTGCTGACCATTACTATGTGGCTTGCCAACTTGTATCACAACTCACTCTCAGGCGGCCGACGGCTGTAACACAAAATATAGAAATAATTGATCGCGCACGACTTGATAAGTTGGTACAAAAATACGATTGGAATAGTCTATTGCATATTCAAGACTTCAACGACGTCTACACTAGGTTTAGTGAGCAGTTCCGCCTTTTTAGGTGGCAAGCTAGAAAAGTTATTACTGTGAGGCGGCGTCGAAATGACCATGATTGGTTAACGGATGATATTCTGTCATCTATAAAATCCAAAGATGCTCTTTGGGCCCGTTGTCGCCGGTCTCCAAATAATGCCCAGTTGAAGGAAGAATTCCGCATTATGCGAAACCGCGTAAACGCGCTTATTCGTTCAGCGAAGAGGATATACTTCCGTGAAGCGTTTTTAAAGCCCGATCAAATATTTCCCAGACATGGTGTTTGGTAAACCAGTTGCGAGGCAAAGGTGTGAAGAGGTCGATTGATGACACACTTGAAACAGTTTTTGGCCACGACACTAAGAAATTGGTAGAAGATTTTAATAAATTCTTTGCTACGTTCTCCGGAGTAGCCCGTGACACTTCTCTAGCTGCAACAGGTGCTTCAGATTCAAACTCCGCCTCGGCTTTCCTTCCCCAAATGACCGAGCCTGATCTTCGATCCCAGCTTTTCAGTTTCAAGGCAAACAAGGCGCCTGGTGTAGATGGCATCAGTGCGGAGGATCTAAAGAGGAATTATGATTCCATAAAACTTGTGGTCCTCCATATGCTAAATGGTTTTATTTCTTCCGGATCAATCCCCGACACTTTGAAGAGCGCACTAGTGAAGCCTCTATTTAAAGGAGGAGAACGCAACAAACTTGACAACTATCGCCCAATTTCAATTTTACCTTGCATAATACAAATATTGGAAAAACATATTCTCGAAACTATGACGGCATTCCTTGATAGGTTTGACATTATTTCGCCTAAGCAATATGGCTTCGTTAGTGGGCGTGGGACCCAGCCGCTGTTAGAGAACTTCAGCGATGTTTTGCATCTTGCTTTCGAGAAGAATCAAGTCGCCTGCGCGCTCTTTATTGATGTTTCCAAGGCATTTGATACTGTAAGTCATAGCATACTGCTGAAAAAATTATCCAACCTTGGATTCCGTGGTCCTTTCTTTTCTTTACTACAAAATTTTTTAACTGGTCGGACACAAGTAGTTTCTATAGCCAATAACCGAAGCTCCAAAATCAACTTAAAGGCCGGGGTTCCCCAAGGATCTGTTTTATCGCCTCTCCTTTTCAACATCTTTGTTAATGACATGTCCAAAGCAATCTCCGCTTGTAGCCTTTTCCAATACGCGGATGACACGGTTTTGCTCTCGGTCCACCTTAATCCGGCTACTGCAATAACTTTGCTGCAAAACGACACTTGCCGCTTACACGACTGGTTTGAAGCAAATTGTCTAACGATAAATGTATCTAAAACCAAGCTTGCCTGCTTTCATAATCCCCTTAAAATTCTAACGTCCAACCATCCCCTTTTCATGCATACGTCTGGGTGTATTTCTTGCAACTGCAGTCCTGTAACTTACGTTGATAAGGTTAAATATCTTGGGATAGAATTTGACAATGATTTGTCATGGAACACTCATCTCTCACAGCTTTGCAGAAGACTGCGGAGTGTGTCATGTTTGCTGTACAATACACGATCCTTAATACCTAGTTCAACAAAAAAAAACAATAGCTCAAGCATTAGTGTACGGAATTTTGCGGTATGGTATAACAATTTTTGGACATAGCTCTGGAGTTTGGTACAAAAAATAGATACAATTTTGAAAGGCATTTTTAGAAGCATTGTCTATGGACCAGCGTTGCAAACTGAAGAGGAAAAACTCGCCAACTTAGGTTTGCCCTTCTTCAGGGCTTTTTTGGTTCAGACTGTAGTCCTTAAGTATTTTTGGAGCGATATATATAAGATACCCCATGTGGCTACTAGATCACTTAGACACACAAAACGATTTAAGGTACCTTTTGTCACAACAAAATACGGGAAGAAGGTTCGGGACTTTTATGTACCAACGATTTTCAACAGCCTACCAGACGACGTTTATGGTGCGGACTCCCTGAAGAAACTGAAACGAGCACTCCAAGATCTCAGCAAAACATCATGAATTTGTGTGTCTGTGTGTGTGCGTGACCCTGTGTGTGTTTTGCGTGAACGCTAACAAACGTGATTTTTTCTCTCTTCTTTCTTTAATCATCATCATCAGTATCATAGCGTGGTAACAGTTGCCTGAGTCGGGAACTACAAATCAGGGGGACATTTTGTACTCATGAAGTGAAGGGTGCTGTCCCACAAGTCATCCAATTGGCTTTGACAGACCCGTAATTCTACCAAGTATGATACATGCAAAAAATAAACATTATTATTATTATTATTATTATTATTATTATTATTTTACATAAAACTATGCTCAAAATTAAGGGGTGTTTCCTGCTTATTATACAACATCAAGCCCTTCCTGCCATTTAATGTCCGAAAACTTATAGCTAACTCGTTAGCATATAGAATACTCCGCTATGGCATAACAGTTTATGGCAACTGCTCCGGGTTATGGCACAAAAAAGTCAACAGTATCTTAAAAGGAATCCTGCGCCATGTACTTTACAAACCCACGACATCTTGTCAAGATCCTTTTCAAGCCCTCTCCATGCCTAATTTTCAGTCTCTCTTGTTTGAAACGACCGTGCTCACCCACTACTGGAATGACGAATTTAAAACACCCCGTCCAACATCCCGTCAACTACGACTAGACACTCGGTTTCTTGTTCCCACGTGTTATACACGTTATGGCAAACACATGCGACGTTACTATGTTCCTCAAATTTTTAACTCGTTACCACCCAACTTTGGAGACCTGACTTCAAAAAAGAAACTAAGGAAAGCTCTACGTCATTATACTTCCTTAAATGAAATCCCTTAAAAGGCCTGTTTTTTGTTGTTTTTTTGTTGCGGTTTTTTGTCATGTTTAAAAGACCAAACGTTTCTGCTTTTCTTTTGCAACATTTTTTAAAACTTTTATTTATGGTGCACATTGTATTTGGATTTTACTTTTTACTTTTTTCTAACTTTGTGAAGTTATCGTGATTTGAAAGGACTGAAACTGATAGATATGTATATACTAGAGCTAATTGATCATACTCATTGGTGCTTCAGAGTACATACTGTTTGTATGTAAAACATTTGACATTCTGTGTCGCATGACCAACTTCTGAAACTTCACGAACTTTTTCTCAAGACTGTGACAAAGCCGATGTTTTTTTTGTTTTTTTTTATTTGTACACGTATTGTTACTGCGACGTTCAAGCTTTTTATGTTCTTTTCTTCACTTGATGCCGATGCGATGCTCAAGCTTTCTTTTTTTTCTCTAATACTCTTCTTGATGCTACTGCGATGCTTAACTTTTCTGTTCATAATAGTACTTCACTCGATGTCACCTCAACTTAGGTTCTGTCCCACAAGCCCTTGATGGCTTTGACGAACCTGCATTAATTTCGATTACTCTCAAAGAGGAGCAATAAACTTTATTATTATTATTATTATTATTATTATTATTATTATTATTATTATTATTATTATTATTATTATTATTATTATTATTATTATTATTCTTGCAAACGAGGGTATTGAAAGCACTATTAAAGCTCCTACAAGAGAAGAGATAATATCAGGTAAACTAGTCACGTCCTGTATCGATCATATCTGCGTTCGAGCTGAGAATACCGTTACAATGTCATCGGTTATCACGGAAAAACTGGCCGATCATTATTTTGTAGGATGTCAGTTTGTAAACTCGGGGGAAACAAAGCCTGAAGCCGAAACAAAGCAAATGGAAATTATCGATAATGTAAAACTAGATCGCCTCATTTCGACATTTGATTGGATCTCGTTTCGTGAGTCTACATCCCAATCTGACCTGTACACGAAGTTCACACAGATAATTAACTCTTTCACGGATAAATGTAAACGAACAGTTAGAATAAAAAAGCGAAGACCGGATCATACATGGCTGAACACGGAGGTACTTACCGCCATAAAAGAAAAAGAACTCGCTTGGGCACGGAGTCGGCGAGCACCAGAAAATAATAAACTTCGTTCTGAATTTAGAATCGCGAGGAACAGAGCTAATGCTATGCTTCGATCGGCGAAAAGAAAGCACTTCAAGAACAAGTTTGAAAAGGCGCGATTTAGCTCTTCAGAGACATGGTCACTTGTTAATACTGTTCGTGGTCATCAGCGAAAGCCATCTGTGGATGACGTTGTAAAAAAACATTTTGGTAACAAATTGACAGAAATTGTTGAACGATTCAATTCCTACTTTGTTAGATCCACTTCTGCTCCACAAAGAGTTGGTATTTCGGAAGCAGTAATAGAGATGAACGCAACCTCCGCTTTTCTTTATCCCATGAGCTTGGACGATTTACGTTCCATTCTCTTCAGCATTAAGCCTACTAGGTCTCCAGGCGTGGATGGTATAACTCTTGGATGTCTTCAAAGAAACTTCAGATATCTGCAGGATATACTTCTTTTCATGTTAAACGGATTTATCGAATCGCGCGTGATCCCCAATGAGCTTAAGACTGCTATAGTGCGACCGATCTTCAAAGGCGGGGATCCTAAAAAGGTAGAAAACTACCGCCCCATTTCGGTTTTGCCCATGCTAGAACATGTTTTTGAGAAACACATCTTTCATATAATGACCAGTTTCATAGATCAGTGTTCACTGTTTTCTTCTAGGCAATATGGGTTTATTTCTGGGAGTGGTACACAGTTACTTTTAGAGGATGTAGCTGACGAAATTTACTCTGCTTTTGAGGGCAACATGTTTTCTTGTGCCGTTTTCCTAGACGTCAGCAAGGCTTTCGATACGGTAAATCACGAGATTTTATTGGAGAAGCTTTGGAGATTCGGTTTCCGTGGACCTTTTCACTCGCTCTTGACAAATCTGTTAGAAGGTAGGGCCCAGGTGGTTTCTATAGATAAAGTTAATAGCTCAACGCAGTTTCTCGAAACCGGCGTCCCTCAGGGGTCGGTGCTATCCCCATTACTTTTTAATGTTTATGTAAATGACCTGGAAACTGTTATTTCTGGATGTAATATTTTTCAGTATGCCGACGACACCTTGCTTGTTTCACGACATATCAATTTCGAAAAGGCGGTTCACGCTCTACAGTTAAATGTGCTTAAAGTTATGGATTGGTATGCGGCTAACCGTATAAGAGTTAACCCATTAAAAACTAAACTCGTCTGTTTTCGTAATCCCCTGAAACCTGGATTTTCTAATGCCCCTTTTCTTCTACACAGTTCTGGTTGTAAGCCTTGTTGTTGTAAGCCTGTTCCCTGGGTGGACTATACAAGATATATGGGTCTGATTTTTGAATATGATATGTCGTGGAACAAACAAATGGCTCATGTGTGTTGTGTGCTAAGGAGAGTTGCATGTATGTTGTACAATATGAGAGTGTTTGTTCCTTTTAATGTTAGAAAAATGATTGTCCATGCTCTTGCGTACAGTGTACTGCGATATGGGGTGACGCTACATGCCCATTGTACAATATCTTGGCACTCTAAAATTGACAGCATTTTGAAAGGAATTTTGCGAAGTGTAGCGTATAACTCAAGTTTTTCATCCAGTGAAGATTTTTTCAGAGATTTGCAGATGCCGAGGTTACGTAGTTTGTACACTGAAACTGTTGTGCTTCGCCACTTTTGGAGTGAAAGTTTTAAAACGCTCCATACGCCATCGCGCCTCCTCAGAACGTCTCCTCGGTATGAAGTACAAAGATGTGTCACTAGATATGGAAAACGAATGCGATTGTTTTACGTCTCAGATATTTTTAATACCCTTCCTGAAGACCTTTTCAGCGTTACTGGCAAGGGAGAGTTGAAGAAGTGGCTCCGTCATTATGCTTGTGAAAGCTAATTATTGTGCTGTTGTCGTTTTGACTTGAATTAGGAGGCTGGTTGGTTGAAGCTAATGATCGGGTGTTTGCTTCTATGTGCGTTCTTCGTTTTGTTCTCGCTTATGCATATTTTTTTTTTTAAATTTGACTTGAGAGGCTAGTTAGCCGAAGCCTTGTGTACGTGTTTGTTTATTTATGTGTTCTTTTTTTCGCTTATACGAATTTGCTGGGTTCAGTCCTACAAGCCATTATCGGCTTAGACGGACCCGTCATTTGACATATGTAGAGCGTTGTGTGAATAAAAAGATTATTATTATTATGTGTCTGACCGTCGGCGTTGCTCCCGCCGAGCCCGCGTCCTGTTTTTCGCCATCGGATCCAGCGGCCGACGTTCCCTTCGAGGAGCATCGCGGTGCATCGCGGGACGGCCTCCCGGCGCAAGACAAGCGAGCCGCCATTCCCGTCGCTCGGGCTGACCGTCGGCGTTGCTCCCGCCGAGCCCGCGTCCTGTTTTTCGCCATCGGATCCAGCGGCCGACGTTCCCTTCGAGGAGCATCGCGGTGCATCGCGGGACGGCCTCCCGGCGCAAGACAAGCGAGCCGCCATTCCCGTCGCTCGGGCTGACCGTCGGCGTTGCTCCCGCCGAGCCCGCGTCCTGTTTTTCGCCATCGGATCCAGCGGCCGACGTTCCCTTCGAGGAGCATCGCGGTGCATCGCGGGACGGCCTCCCGGCGCAAGACAAGCGAGCCGCCATTCCCGTCGCTCGGGCTGACCGTCGGCGTTGCTCCCGCCGAGCCCGCGTCCTGTTTTTCGCCATCGGATCCAGCGGCCGACGTTCCCTTCGAGGAGCATCGCGGTGCATCGCGGGACGGCCTCCCGGCGCAAGACAAGCGAGCCGCCATTCCCGTCGCTCGGGCTGACCGTCGGCGTTGCTCCCGCCGAGCCCGCGTCCTGTTTTTCGCCATCGGATCCAGCGGCCGACGTTCCCTTCGAGGAGCATCGCGGTGCATCGCGGGACGGCCTCCCGGCGCAAGACAAGCGAGCCGCCATTCCCGTCGCTCGGGCTGACCGTCGGCGTTGCTCCCGCCGAGCCCGCGTCCTGTTTTTCGCCATCGGATCCAGCGGCCGACGTTCCCTTCGAGGAGCATCGCGGTGCATCGCGGGACGGCCTCCCGGCGCAAGACAAGCGAGCCGCCATTCCCGTCGCTCGGGCTGACCGTCGGCGTTGCTCCCGCCGAGCCCGCGTCCTGTTTTTCGCCATCGGATCCAGCGGCCGACGTTCCCTTCGAGGAGCATCGCGGTGCATCGCGGGACGGCCTCCCGGCGCAAGACAAGCGAGCCGCCATTCCCGTCGCTCGGGCTGACCGTCGGCGTTGCTCCCGCCGAGCCCGCGTCCTGTTTTTCGCCATCGGATCCAGCGGCCGACGTTCCCTTCGAGGAGCATCGCGGTGCATCGCGGGACGGCCTCCCGGCGCAAGACAAGCGAGCCGCCATTCCCGTCGCTCGGGCTGACCGTCGGCGTTGCTCCCGCCGAGCCCGCGTCCTGTTTTTCGCCATCGGATCCAGCGGCCGACGTTCCCTTCGAGGAGCATCGCGGTGCATCGCGGGACGGCCTCCCGGCGCAAGACAAGCGAGCCGCCATTCCCGTCGCTCGGGCTGACCGTCGGCGTTGCTCCCGCCGAGCCCGCGTCCTGTTTTTCGCCATCGGATCCAGCGGCCGACGTTCCCTTCGAGGAGCATCGCGGTGCATCGCGGGACGGCCTCCCGGCGCAAGACAAGCGAGCCGCCATTCCCGTCGCTCGGGCTGACCGTCGGCGTTGCTCCCGCCGAGCCCGCGTCCTGTTTTTCGCCATCGGATCCAGCGGCCGACGTTCCCTTCGAGGAGCATCGCGGTGCATCGCGGGACGGCCTCCCGGCGCAAGACAAGCGAGCCGCCATTCCCGTCGCTCGGGCTGACCGTCGGCGTTGCTCCCGCCGAGCCCGCGTCCTGTTTTTCGCCATCGGATCCAGCGGCCGACGTTCCCTTCGAGGAGCATCGCGGTGCATCGCGGGACGGCCTCCCGGCGCAAGACAAGCGAGCCGCCATTCCCGTCGCTCGGGCTGACCGTCGGCGTTGCTCCCGCCGAGCCCGCGTCCTGTTTTTCGCCATCGGATCCAGCGGCCGACGTTCCCTTCGAGGAGCATCGCGGTGCATCGCGGGACGGCCTCCCGGCGCAAGACAAGCGAGCCGCCATTCCCGTCGCTCGGGCTGACCGTCGGCGTTGCTCCCGCCGAGCCCGCGTCCTGTTTTTCGCCATCGGATCCAGCGGCCGACGTTCCCTTCGAGGAGCATCGCGGTGCATCGCGGGACGGCCTCCCGGCGCAAGACAAGCGAGCCGCCATTCCCGTCGCTCGGGCTGACCGTCGGCGTTGCTCCCGCCGAGCCCGCGTCCTGTTTTTCGCCATCGGATCCAGCGGCCGACGTTCCCTTCGAGGAGCATCGCGGTGCATCGCGGGACGGCCTCCCGGCGCAAGACAAGCGAGCCGCCATTCCCGTCGCTCGGGCTGACCGTCGGCGTTGCTCCCGCCGAGCCCGCGTCCTGTTTTTCGCCATCGGATCCAGCGGCCGACGTTCCCTTCGAGGAGCATCGCGGTGCATCGCGGGACGGCCTCCCGGCGCAAGACAAGCGAGCCGCCATTCCCGTCGCTCGGGCTGACCGTCGGCGTTGCTCCCGCCGAGCCCGCGTCCTGTTTTTCGCCATCGGATCCAGCGGCCGACGTTCCCTTCGAGGAGCATCGCGGTGCATCGCGGGACGGCCTCCCGGCGCAAGACAAGCGAGCCGCCATTCCCGTCGCTCGGGCTGACCGTCGGCGTTGCTCCCGCCGAGCCCGCGTCCTGTTTTTCGCCATCGGATCCAGCGGCCGACGTTCCCTTCGAGGAGCATCGCGGTGCATCGCGGGACGGCCTCCCGGCGCAAGACAAGCGAGCCGCCATTCCCGTCGCTCGGGCTGACCGTCGGCGTTGCTCCCGCCGAGCCCGCGTCCTGTTTTTCGCCATCGGATCCAGCGGCCGACGTTCCCTTCCAGGAGCATCGCGGGACGACCTCATAAATCAGGTCTGCTCGCAAACCGTCCCCTCTGACGAGCAAGCCGTCCCTGCCAAGCGATCGCAAGTCTTCGTCTGTCTCCATCTGTGATCTCCGACTACCGGAGGCGTGCCTCAACACCAGTTCTCTGTCGCCCGGCGCTGGAATCGCCCTCAGGTGCAATCCCTCTCCACCAATTGCCGGTAACTTCTCAACCTCGTCTCGTCGAACATTTTAATTAGGGCTTGTTAACGCACTTCTTGAGTAGCCTCCCCTGTTTTTGCTTACATACGTTTTATTTCTTTTTCCTCCTTTTCTATCGTCTTTTCGCTCCGCCTCCATGCCTCTAGTCTGCGATGCGTGTTCCCAGCCGGTGTCGTCCGACGGTCGCCATATGACATGTACGGCATGCACTTGTAACTATCACCTAGGTAAAACATGCTCTGGAATCGCCGATTCCACATTCACTGCTATGAACACCGAGAAAAAAGCCAAATGGAGATGTAAGGCATGCCGCTCCAGGAGCAGTCGGTCTGATCTTGACGTGGTCGACGTGAGCACTAATGAGATTTCGCCATCTGACGGTACCATGCTCGCAGCGCAAATTCTGGAGATCAACCGAAAGTTGGATTCTCTGCTTTCGCTCAAAATCAGCGTAGACTCGTTGCTCGAACTTCCGGGCAAAGTAAACGAACTATTGCTTCTTAAGCCATCTATAGACATGATGAAGGCCTCGGTTGAAGAGGTGCAAACCTCAATCTCGTTTTTGAGTGAGAAGTATGACAGCCTTCTGGTGACGGCAGCTGCGCAGGCGACTGAGATCGGAGACCTCCAGACGGAGGTGGGGGCTTTAAGAAACACAGTCTCTGAGCAGGCCCATGTTATCCGGCGTATTGAAACAGAGCTGAACGAGGCGGACCAACATGCTCGCCTTCCGAACATGGAAATACACGGGTTGAAAACTGATCCAAACGTTCCTCTTGCTGCCGTCCTTAGTGGAC